>WELA01010375.1:184726-195240 GCA_009602735.1 Mesotaenium endlicherianum
GAGAGAGAGAGAGAGAGAGAGAGAGAGAGAGAGAGAGAGAGCCAAGGTTGGTACTACTCAGGGGGGGCATGATGTGATGGGGGGCACAGGAAGAGGGCCAGAGGACGGGCCAAGGGAGCTACCGGAGTCGGCTGTGCCCCAGAAGAGGGGCGCCTTCCCGGAAGCGTCCCGCGCCGCCAGCACGTACAGGCTCAGCTCGTCAAACAGGCACACCGACCACTCCCCCTGCAGCACGCTCACGCAGCCGCCACATGTCCCCGTGCGGGCGCACGTGAGTTTGCGTGCTTGCGTGCTTGCGCATGTGCGCACATCTGCACGTGTGTGCCTGCCTGCCTGCCCGACCTTGACAAAGGAAAGGATCCGGGCGCGCGGAGCGGAGAGTCGCGCATGCGCATGGATGCGACGACAGCTGTGCGCTTGCGCTGGTGTGCCGGGGAGCGTGTGCGGGAGCGCGTGCACACGCCGTACTCAACACTGACAGCACACGTGCTACACTCACTCACGGCAGCCAGGCGTTCAACCGTGCGGGGAGAGGCCGTGCCCCTAGCTCTTGGAATGGGAGACACGGAGCAGGGCTGCTTGCGAGCGAGCCCCGCGCCCACCTTACCTAGGAACAATCCGCATGGTTCAATGTCTCACAAACACGCATAGGACTCAGAGCCAGATTCGGATCCGGAGTCATTGCCGGAGCCAGCACAGGGATGCCAATGCCATAGGAAGAGACAACCCAGTGCAGATGGTGACACCTCGCTGAGGATCACACACGGGGGAATTCCCCTCGCATCATTGGGAAGTGGAAAAACAGAGGGGCACAGCATGGGGTCAGCCACAGTCGAGGGCCCTGAGGCGTTCGCGCGACAATTGCTAGCATAGCAGCGAGCTGCAGTGTGGGGACCTGCCAATGGAGGCAGCGCAAACAACCTTTAAGCCGACTGAGTGCCCTACTTGTGATCGGAGAAGGGAAATTTACGCATGGCCTATGCTCTGGCATCTCATTGCAAGCACACGTACAAAAGGACAGCACCACAGTGTGCACTCCCTCTCTTACACACACACACACAATGATTTGGCACTAAATGGTGAGGGAGGGGAAGGGAGAAAGAGAGAGGAGAGGGAGAGAGGGAGGGAGAGGGGGAAGAGAGAGGAGAGGGAGAGAGGGAGGGAGAGGGGGAAGAGAGAGAGAGAGAGAGAGAGAGAGGCTGCCGTTACCTGGAGCGCCTCGAGGCACGTCTCGGGCTGCGCGCTCTGGTCGCCATACGCATCCATGAAGCCCTGCAGCACCACCACCAGCAGCAGCACCACCACCAGCAGCAGCACCACCATCAGCAGCAGCAGCAGCAGCAGCGGCAGCACTACCAGTTGCAGCAGCAGCACCATGAGCGGCAGCCGCGGCAGCTGCAACAGGCCGGACAAGAAGGGTGAGTTTCCAAACCAGGGGGGCGAAGGGAGTTCAGTACAGCAGCAACGTGCGCACGGCCCAGCGCAAGCGTGACCAGATAATCCTCATGCGAGCTGCTGAGACGAGCGCGCACGCAGGCTGGCGTGGCCCCACCCAAGTGGCAGGGGCAGCATGCTCCTCCGCAGGCCAAGTACCTGGCAAGCCCCCTGTGCAGGCGCAGGACGCAGCCATGGCAGCCATAGGAGAAGACTACTGGGCAAAAAAGGCCCGCCAGGGAAGGGACTCAACGCACAAAACACCCCTGCGCTGCCGCCGTCGCATTTTACAAAGTCGGAACAAAATTCACACAACAGACATTCGATGCGATGGATCTGAGGATGACAGGCGCCCAGCAAGCGATTCCTGTGATGTTGCAAGCAGGCAGGCAGGCAGGCAGGCAGGCAGGCAGGTGACAGGCAGGCGAAACGCGGAGCAGCAGCGCAGGGCAAGGGAGGGGCCGGTAACGTGGCGCCGCTCTATGACCTCACCTTGCAGTAGAGCGCGAGCATGAGCTCCGCGCTCGACGAGGTGGCCACGCATGGCCCCGCTGCAGCGCCCGATAGCGGCACGTCGTACAGCTGGCGCATCTCAGCCTCGTTGTCTGCTCGCACCGTCGGCACCGCCCCACGGGGGGAGGGGGGGAGGGGGAGAGAAGGGAGACAAAAAGAGAAACGGTGAAGGTGAGGAAGCTCAAGAGGAGCAGCAGCAGCAGCAGCAAACTGAGGGAGAGCAGTGGAGCAGGGACAGGTGACGGGCGGCACAAGCTCTGAGGGGATGGAGAGGGAAGGGGCGCCGCGGGGGGGGGGGCAGAAACAGCAGGCAAAAGACTGATGACATGGTGCTGCAGACACGCGTGCTCTCCTGCTCTTCTATGCAACGAGGCAGGGAAGGGCGGGCATGCGGTGGCAATGAGCAGGCGGGAGAGCAGCAGGAGCTCTCACCTATTTTGCCATACAGCACCAGCGACACGCGCTGCCCGTGTCTGCATGGAGGAAGAGAGAGAAAGAAAGAAAGGAGAACAAGAGCACGACACCACACAGCCCCCAGGGGGGGGGGAAGGGGGGGGGAGAAGATACAAGAAGATAGGATCAGAACATGCGATGCACGTCTCTTTCATAGCACGCATGACCAAGCAGCGACACCTGTCGTCCCCCCCATCGTACTCACATACTCAGGCTAAAGGGGCAGGGAGTTCACCGAATTACCGGAAGATATGGAGGAATAGACTACCTGCAGCTAGTCTTGGGGGACATGGTGAGAGAAACCAAGAAGGAGAAAAACCACGCAACGCAACGCACGCACGCACGCATGCCCAAGGTCACACATTGCAGCTCAGAGACGAGGCCAATCAGCAGTTAGCATCTTCTGCGCAAGCACGTGCCCAACACACTGGCGCTGTCACACAACGTTTGACCCACAGCAGCAAGCGCCACAGCCGTCCCTGCGAGGAGGATGTATCAGCCAAGCACCTGAAGCAGCAGCAGCAGCAGACGCGGGCTCCTGCAACAGCTGTCATGTCGCAGAGTATATCAGGTGACGATCTCTGCGAAGGCTCAGTATTGCAGGCCACACTAGCAGGCACAGTCGTATCGAGTCATACGCGAGGCATACATTCACCACCATCCTTGTCTCGGAAAACACGCACGCACTCACGCCCGAGCACATGCCCACCGCATGCACACGGCGCACCGCGTGTGTGGCACACGTGTGAGCGCGTGTGCTTGGAAAGAGGTACTCACTTCTCGGCGGCGCACTCGGCATAGCTGACGTTGGGGTCGTCCTGCACGTAGGCCATGGCGGCCCCCTCCTGGTACTTCTCGGCGATGCGCTCCGTGAGGTCCTTGGGCACCTTCTCGTGCATCCTCGTCATATGCAGCCGCGCCGTCAGGTTGTCATCGAAGCCCAAACTGCATGTACATAAAGCGCGCCCTCGCAAGCAGCAGCAGCAGCAGCAGCAGCAGCAGATGGTTCAGCAGCAGCAGACGTGTCAGCTAGGGATTGATTCACATCCTACGACTCGTAGGTCACAGGTGTATGGGCAACGTGCAAGCAAACTGGGCAACAGAACTGAGCGAGCATCCTGACGACGACGTGCAAAGGGCAATGGATAGCCAGTTTGCATCAAGGACGACCAATCATGACAGCAGTTTCAGTTGCACACTCATCGTGCAAGGCATGATACACCATCTGAGCACAACTGTGGTGGACTTTATCTGCTTTCTGAGGAGGATTTGACACCACCAGCAGCCGGTTGCCCAAACTGCCCATTGCTAAAAGAACTCCAAGAATCAAAGATGCACCCACCCCACAACTTTCTTGCATCAATCCGGCCCCCAGAGAGACGAGGTAAATAATCAGCAAGAGCGTTAGCCTACATTGTGTTCACATACATATAATTTCATAGATGAAGTCCTTGTTCTTGCTCATTATCCGAAACAATGAGCAGCAATTGACGTAAAAGATGATTCCAACGTAATTCCAAGTCAATGAGAAACATCGGAGAGCATAATCGAGGCTTACCCCGGGTGCTGCTCAAGAATGTCTTCAGCCTGACTGAGGTCTTCTGGAGGCGGTGGCCTCACAAACGAGCCTCCAATCACAGAAAACATAGTGAAGGGCTGAGAATAATTGCACGGGAGTACCCAAGCTCCGTGCACAAGCTCTCGGGTATGTTTGTAAAAACTCCTTTCAAAGAATCCAGTTATTCACGAAGGCAGCCTGCTACAGTAAAACAAGCGGTAAATAAATTAAGACTATCCCTAGGAACAGAACGCAAATGCAAATGTCAAATATGTAAGCTTTGGGTGCCGTGCTCACGCATAAAGCATGGTAAGTTCAGCCTGTAGCAAGCACTTCGGTTGTCTACAATAATGTGAAAGTCTGTGAAGCAATATCTCGTTCCCTTGATGGGCGTCCACTTTGGGCCTTCTCTCAGCTGGTCTCTGCTGGTCTTCGCCAATGGACGACATTCGCAATTGAGGTGCAAAGACCCTGCAGGCGGATGACTCAGCATTCTCAAGTTGCGGGTGGGCCTGGGTGGGCTGGGGTGGGCTTGTTAAAGGAACATCTCTCGCTTGAACTTTAAGGGTGGGGATAAAATATGTTCTAATTATATAGTAAAAAACATTGTCATATAATAATCGAGGAAAAACGACCCACCTGCAAATGTTCGCAAGAACTTCCACTGAATTCGCGCTTGTGCGAAAGCTTACGTGGCGTCATATTACTCAGCAGGCCACCTGCTGCCAGTCAGCATGCTTTTGAGATTCACGCGTACTGATGCCTACTGCCATTCACTGTTATCGGATCATAACTTCTTTTCCGAAAAGCATTTTTTTTGTAAGTGAAAACATCGTCCGTGGTGTTTCACAAGCAAACAGATAAAAATCGGTAGATATGGCGCAATGGATATCAGTTTCGCGAAATTATAGTTACTAATTGTACAAATGAATGCGGCAGTTCTGACACCATGTCTACTGTTGTCTACTATCAGCCTACTCTTTGCCTACTGTTTGCCTACTGTTTACCTTGATTCACCTACTAAGCATACGTGCAGATAAACAGACAGCCAATCAAAACATACCTGGTTCATAGCTTTGTAGACTTGCGACTCGCGAGCATTTGCGAGACTGACTACCTCTTTATGCTATTGAAGGTGTTTGATGGTCTTTAAATTGGGAGAATTCCCCGAGTTACATAATTAACCTTTCATTCGTGTTAACTTTTTTCGTGTATCTCCGAATCTACGTACAAATTGAAGTTACATACGGCGCATGTAGATCGTCATTGTTGGATTTTGAGTTCAAATATTACGAGACACAAAAAATTCACACGCAACTTAATCACCTGACAGTCTCTCATTCGCTTTCATATTAAAAAGTTCACGAAATTTTTAAAGTGAAATAGGTTCATGAAGCAAATTCTCCAAGCACATCACTTTTGTTGACACACTTCTCGCTACCTCCCTTCTTTTTTGACTTTGACACACTAAGCCTTTAACCCCTTTGTCGTGCATTCATTGTGAAGTCAACACTTACCTTCGGTGTCCAAAGTTGTCTAAAGTCTGTCTGTCTGCAGGCTCACTCGGCGTGCTAATATTAGGCAAGCCTTCAAGAGGGCTCGAAGTATTGAGAAATTAGGGTTTTCATGCCCCTACAATTGGCCGACCATCATATCCCATTTCGTTCCTACATGAACGTAGCACGTATCTAAAGAGAGTATAGTCTCTATACACAATTTATAAAAAAAAAGGGGCAAAAAGTAGGTAATGAAAAACCCTTGAACAACAGTTTTTGCAGTCCTTTGGAAATTTGCTTCGTAAAGATATTCAGCTTTGAAAATTCATCAAAAAATGAAATGAAAGCGCGTAGGAGTCTGTCAATTAATGTCGTGCATGAGATGAGATTGCATGTGAATTGCTATGGCACGTCATGTTTTCATTCGAAACCTAGAATGACTAGCTTTATGTGTGTCGTATGTCGATTTGGAATGAACACAAGTTCTATACGCTTTTCAAGAATTCTCCCCCTTTATATACAAGCATTCGTTGGAATGTGCAAAACGTTTGCTTGCATATGGGTTTGACAGAAAATCATGCATCCATTCCTCTTCGAACCCTAAGGGATTCATCAATGAGAGCAGACAAGATAACATCAACTTTTAGATTAAGTTGCATTGAGTTGCACCAAGCTGCACAGAATTAGCTACAGAGTGTCCAGTGCCACACATCGATATGTGTGATAGTTTATTGGGTTCCTTGACGGGCCCCCTCATGTCTTTTTTGGGGGGGAAAATAGTAAGGGCCGTCGCTTAAATGAGCTCTGGCCCATAAGTGCATTCAATATTATCTTTCGTATGCGTATAAGATATGTACGCGAAAGCGTTCGATTCAAGCTGCGCTTGTCGCCTAGCAACCCGCTCTTTTCCAAGGACCATTAAATACACCCTCCTCACGAATCAGGTCTCTTTCTCGCGGATGCTGTTCGCTAAGACAGTGTGCCCTTGGGGCTTTTTGTGAGTGGCCATGGCGACGGGAAGCAAGGCAAAGGCTCTACTGGGCCGCAAGGTAGCTCGTGACGGGGGTGTAGGAGAGGGCGTTCTCGGTCCTTAGATGGGTTCGTGGAGTGTGGAGGGTTGGAGCAAATGCTGGTGGCTAGCCATGGCCGCTCTTAGTGGCAGGTGGCCATGCCTGTTAAAGAAAGCGTGATCGGAAGAGAGATAGCGGAAAGAAAAGGGGAGGGTGGCTATGGTGGAAGGGCATCAAGGATGGTGGAAAAGGGAGGTAGGAGGGGAAGTCGTCGCGTGAACGGTGAGTGCCGATGGTGGTCGCGCTTTTTTGACGACTCATTTGTCGCACTTGTTTGGAGCGATTTTGCGAGGGAAAGTTGTTTGTCCCCTCACAAACCACAATAATGATCGAGTATGAGAGAGTTCATGCACACAACAAATAAGAGGACCCTCCATTTGCCATTGTCCGTATGCGCTTACGAGCTTTTGCCTGTCGGACATCGACGTCTTGTCAGCTCCTTCAGCCTCGCCGTGCACCCCTTCTAACCGTGGAATGAATTAATTTGGCACCCAAAAGGGAACTCACTTTGCGCAATGTTGTTGCTATATGAAGTTCTCTCTGTGTTCGTGGCGGTCTTGTGTTTGGAATTTATTTTAAAAATTTCTTCAGATAGGACTTCTGAAGATGATTGTGATGATGCATCTAGAGCTGAAAATTGCGCATCAAGAACATTGTATCTAGTGCATTACGTACATTGCTTTACTTTATTGCAGCATCTCAAACTGAGTAAGGTGGAGACGTGGGGTTGCTAACCGGAAGATATTTAGAAGAAACCATTGCATTCAGATAGAAAGCCTTAGAAAGGCCCTACATAATGTGTGACCGGAAACATGCCACCAGTCACAAGAAAGCTTTTTGACGAATCGAAGGTGCTGTGTATACCCTGCTTAACTACGAGCACTTTGGAGGAGGTTGGAGCTGATTGGCACGTTAAGGAGTGATGTAAAGGCACTTGGACGAATGGAAGCAGCCAAAGCAATTCTTTCAAGGCTTTTGCCTACCCGCATAGAATCCTCTGCATTTGAACGTATCTAAAAGGACTTGTTATGTTCCTTTCCATATGGGTAGTTATCATGCAGAACTTGTTACAATTGCTTGTGCTAATAACACCAATCGAACATCTCAATATGCTGAAAAGTGCTAAATTACGTCAAGGAATAATGCTAGACAAGTTTTGCTCGTTTGTGATTGATGTAGGTCCTTTATAAATTACACTTATGCACCGCGATATGAAGGTAGAAATCCACAAATTCGCCGTACAACGCATAAAATGTGGAGGAAAAAACCTCAAGGAGGCCTCACTTACGTTCACAATTGTTGCATTTCAAGGACAAGAAAAAAGAGTGAAGGGATGATATCTTTATATGGCATCGTACATATGCACCAAACTTCAGCACGATGTCAAGCACATGAGTGCCAAGGACCACCAGGTTGCAGGTCTTTCTATCACAATATCTTCGAAGCAAGTCAAGAACTGTACTCACATTTACTATATGGCTTCATGGTGAGCCTCACTAATTTGAGCAGCATTAACGTAGGGCGTGCACCTCTTGGTGGAAATGATGAGCATTTGGAACTACATATTGCACTCTCTGTTTTGCATCTTAAAGGACCCAACCTCTAGTCGCACGAGGGGCAGTCTAGTTGCATGAGGGGCAGTGAAGTCGCTGGAGACTTCATTGTGCTGGAGCCAGTGAGCAACTGGCAACATGCGCAATACAAGACAAGATTGGAGCAGACCCTATCTCGACTTGTACAACCAAATTTTTTCATGTGTGCAATTTCCCACGATTTGACATACTTATCTTCGGAATGCACTTATTTTACCACATCTCATTTTGTCTTTCTGCTCTTCAAGATATTCAAGTAGCTTCAAATACTTCTTACAATGAGTTCTTCAACATTTAGTATGATAACAGCACAGCTCACCTTGCTTGCATAATGGCAAACACAGAACTTAGAAGTAATTCACTACCACACGAGTTACGATTGTTCCACGTGCAAAAAATGAGAATGATCTTTACTCCCATGCATGCATGTACCACAGTACGCGACGCGCAATAGCCAATGTGCCTTCATAACTTCACAAGTGCATTTTAAGCCTAGAAATAATATTTGCACAATTGAACCTAAACAATACAAGCAGTTGTACAAGTGTACAGGCGCCACGGAATTTACACATGCCCTGACCTTCAAAGGCAATCTCAATCTATTGGTCTATGGTCTGCCACCCTTCCACTACCACCTTGCCTGAAAACGAAGGGCCTTCAGGCCTGGTGCAGGTCCCGTGCAAGCAGCCTTACCCCAAGATCAAGAAAAAAGGGCAAAATTGAGGGCCTATTGTGCGAGAATAAGGTGGCCACTCACTGCAATAATACTCGAACAATGACGAAACTAGAACGCACCAAACATCACCTAAGAACGTCTCCATGTGATCCAAGTAGCGGTCACGCTCTTGTTATTTGACTTCAATCACCCTGCCCTAGCAAGCCTCCCCCGCCCAAAAAAGCTACAACCCCCTCCCCCATAAGGAAGTGGGCCTTCCTATTTGCCTCTATGCTGTTCCGCGGGGGCTGCTGCCTTTGCATGTGCAGAGGTTGCACTAGGCGGGGCATAAGGTAGAGCATATGCCCCCATGCCCCGATGCTCCGACCAGTTTTGTAAGCGGCGACTTACCAAGAACCACGTCTTCCTAGGTGGAGCCCCCCCGCGATGATTCCACTGGCCCTCCCTAAAAGGGCACCATGTCATTTGGGCGTGGGTTGCAGAAATCAATCTCGTACGTAACAACCAATATGCTCACCAGCCACCCAATGACCATCGACCTGACCCTGCCCCTGGGAGCAGCAATCCTTCACTAGCATAGCGGGTACAATGCACGGCCACGCCTCTCCAAGTCGAAGGGAAGTGAGTCACAGCGTGTGAGCACGCTGGCTGAGGCGCCGCCAGCTCACCGGCCGTGACTTGAGTTCAACGAGAAGCAGCCGGAGGCAAAATGCGCCAAAGCCAACGACAGGTTGCCAGATGCCACGGCGCGCGCAGCTACCTCCGCGCCCGCCGAAAGGAAGTGAGTGGTGGGAGCATTCAAAGTAAGCCAATCGCAAACATCTCCGCCTCCAGCTGTCGGCTTCTGAACCCCCGAGCCCGGCAGGGCCTGCTAGCTCCACCTGTGCCAGTCGCCAGAGATATGAGCTGCCGCACAGCCGTACAGTGCGGGGCTGTGCCTGCCCGTCCTCGACGGGAGCAGGGCCTGGCAGCGCCCGCAGCCTGGCAAAGAGCTGAGGAGGAGGGCACTTGTGAGCACCTCACTCGTCGAGCGCGGGGTTCTTCCCCTTGAACCAGGGCCACGCCTCAGGCCACGAGGCGAGCGAGGGGGGCGCGCCACCTGACCCTAAGCCCCCCAGGACTTCCGGATTAATCCAGGTGCGACCCGTGAGAGCCACCGCCGCAGCGCTGGGCATCCCCCGTTTCTCCTCGCGCCCCTGCCCCAAGGAGCTCTCGCCACCTGTCCCATAGATAGCTAACCCGCTGCCGCTGCCGCTGCCTCCGCCGGCGCCGTCGGCGGCGGCCCCGTCCCCAAACCTGATGAGATTGAACCCGCGCGCGGGATCCTCCTCCCCGCCCGACCCCAGCTTGCCCTTGTCCTTCCCTCCCCCGCCGCCGTCGCTGCCGCCCCGCTCCCTCGCCACCCGCTCCTTGGCAGCCCTGGCCCACAGCCCGCTGCGGCCGTACTTGGGCGGCCCTCTAGGCGTGGGGAGGCGCGCGGCAAGCGGGACAAACTCCATGGCCCCGCCGCCAGCTGGCACGCCCTCCGCCGTCGCTGCCGCCCGCTCTAACCCGGCCGCAGCGGCAGCGGCAGCAGTGCCACCCAGGCCCCCCTCGCTCCTCAGAGCAAGAGCCGTCGTCACAGGCACGGTCCTTTCCTCGTCCGGCCCCTCCGCGACCTCCATTGGGGTGGGCTCCATCCGTACGCTGCTCCGCCCGTAGTGCTGCGAAGCCCCCCCCCCC
>WELA01010375.1:217220-227602 GCA_009602735.1 Mesotaenium endlicherianum
GGGGGGGGGGGGGGGGGGGGGAGGGGGGCCAAGTGGTTCTAGTTGCTCAAGAGTGTGAAGGACGAAAGTCATAAGGGAGGGAGGACATGTGCTGCTGCTGACTTGACTCGGCCAATGGGGTGCATCTCTTTCCGGGGTGGTCAATATCAGCCCCTCTCTGGGCCTTTGCGGCGGGAACGTGTCGAATCCGGCAGCACGAGCTGGCATGATTGGTTAACTTGTGCGCAGAGAAGGAAGCCTTGCCGCCTTGGAAGCAGGAACGACCTTCGTGGAAGTTTTTTCCCCTGCTTGCTCTCGCGCTTGTCTTGCGCTTGCTCTTGCTATTGCGCTTGCTCTTGCTATTGCGCTTGCTCTTGCTCTTGCTCTTGCATTGCTTTGGTCTCGCCACGCGTAATGTGTCAGGTGTGCAATGTCTGACTAGGGCAGGTGCCACAAGTCGCGCGGATGGAAGAGTCAAAGTACCCCCCACTACTCTTCCCAGCCGCCTGTCCCCGCCACATATCCCTCTCCCCCCCCCTCTGGCTCTCCGCCACCTGTGCTTCCTGTCACCTGGACGCCCCTCTTCGCCCCGAGCCACCTGTCACCCCTTGCCCCCAGCAATGCATGCTTAGGGCTTCAGATCTAGGGAGTGAATCTAGGGAGCGGAGCACTTTTGCCCGGCGGAAAGCAGCAGCAGCAAGGGTGCGCGGATGGGCGCGCTAGCCTCAAACTTGTCAGTGGGGGGGTCTACGAGCACTGCCCAGAGAGGAAATGCTCCAGGTCGGCATGTTCACCCATGGAAGGGTAGAGTGACAGAACGCGCAAGCGGCGCGACAGCAACTTAAGTGTGCAGCATGCGTGCGAGCAGTTGTGATTATGTTCTTGACGTTGCCAGTGCGCTTCACAGATATCCATTGCCATGTGTCTATATTTCATCATCACGCTCTTGCAGACCGAAGATTGCTTATGCTGTCCAACGCTTGGACTCGCAGCCGTCACCACCAAACCGCAGCAGTACAGCGCGCCAACAAGGACCAAAAACATAGTCTATGTGTGGTGCTCATTGGAAACTGGCCTCGCAGTCTTTTATTATCACAGTGAAGGATGGCTGCCCAGTTTCTGAATGTGGGTATTCAACATGCTGTTTGCTACATTGGCCGTTTAAATCTTGTTCGAGCCGGAACTGAATGACTACTCAATTACGCCTGTGTGCAACCACACCTGTCGTGCACAAGAATCAACCCCCCACGCACGTTCGCGTACGGGATAGGATGCTCAGGCATGCCTGCCAAGTTCCTAAATTCACTAAGTTCCTAGCTCCACAACCCACCTGGAGCAATGGCGGCAGCCGAATACTGCACAGATATTTAAAGGGTGCTCAAGGGTGCCAGGTGGATGCATGGAGCTGGCAGCTTGATTGCACCGGAGCCCCAAGCCTGCCTGGCCTCACTCAGTCTCAGCGAGGAAGGGAGGGGGCTCGCACCCCTTGAGGGCCGCGGCACCGCGGAAGCTGAGCATCTGCTCCGCCTCGGGCCGCACGAGCCACTGCTTCAAACGCACCCCCCTTGCTCTCAGGCGCCCGGGGTTGGAAGAGTTCTCCAAGAAGGGCAGGCCCGTTGCCGCCACCATCTGCTCGATCGCGTGCTTCACTTGCGACATGCCCTTGATGGCGCTGCGGTTGCCGCGGCCAGTGATGAGCTCGACGCCGCCCAGGAAGGCCTGCTGGCCGAGCGCCAACTGGCGCAGGGCGGCGAGCTCGCTCGTCAGCGCCACCAGGGCCGTGCTCCAGGCCATCTCGTGGAAGTTGAGGGTGAGAGTCTGCGAGCCGCTCGCCAGCGCCTTCGAGGACAAAGACAGAGCCCCACAGACCGGTTGTCACAACACGGTCGGAAGGCAGCATGCGTGCCACGTGGGGCACCACTCAATAGACACGAGACGCCTCTCCTTTTCACACAAGGACTTCTCGGATTAGAACCGCGTACACGCCGCATCACACCGGGTGCGTGAAGGTGAAAATCTGCGCCCTCGAACCTGCCATGCATGCAGCTTGCTCCATTCTTGGACTGGCAGTCGTCAGAGGGCGCTTACGCCGCAAGCCCAGCAAGCCCATCGCACACAAACCAGAAGGTGACAACCGGCGGACACATCCAGAGAAGCGCAGAGAGTGATTTCGCCGACACTC
Organism: Mesotaenium endlicherianum; assembly: GCA_009602735.1. Lineage (NCBI taxonomy): Eukaryota > Viridiplantae > Streptophyta > Zygnematophyceae > Zygnematales > Mesotaeniaceae > Mesotaenium > Mesotaenium endlicherianum. Next base: position 219,382 of record WELA01010375.1, read on the forward strand.
ACCGCCAGTCGCTGCGGGTTCCATAGGCCCTTCCTCCTCGCCGAGGCCCACAGCGCGAACGCCTGCTCCATGCGGCCGGCTTTCCACAGGAAGCTGACGAGCGTGTCCACCAAGCCCCTTTGCAAGTCGAGGTCCTCCGCGTGCACGCTGTCCAGCAACGCGTCCGAATCTGCCCGCAATTGCTGGTCGCGGGAGTCGGGGCCGCCGTGCGCCCGCTCGGAGTCTCGGTGGAAGAAGAGCTTCAGGCGGTCGTGCATGTGGTGGCCGGAGAGCTCCATGAGGCCCCAGATCTTGTCCCACCTGTCCTCGTCGGCGCACTGCATGTGGGACCTTAGGAGCATCCGGTAGGTGTCAAGCGACACCCCCCCGTGGGAGCCCTGGAGCTGCAGCAGCACGCGGCGCGCGTGGGAGAGCATGTCGCCCTTGAGGTACGCGTGGAGCAGCGCGTCGTGCGACACCACGTTGGGCTGGCACCCCGCGGCGAGCATGCGGTCGTACCACTCCTGCGCCTTGTGAGGCTCGCGCTCGCGGCCCCACATGCTGACCAGGGACGTGAAGACGGCGACGTCGGGCGTGATGCCCCTACGCTCCATGTCGTGGAAGAGGCGCACGGCGTCCTCGCACATGCCGTTCTTCCCGCACATGTGCACGAGCGCGTTGAACGTCACCACGTTCGGCTCGACCCCCAGCTGCACCATCTCACCAAACACGCGCAGCGCGGTCGCCACCTGGCCCGCCTTCCCGAAGGCGTCGAGCAGCGAGTTGTATGTCACCAGGTCTGGCGAGCAGCCCCTGTCCTTCATCTCGTTCAGCACCCCCAGGGCGTCCTTGGGGTACCCGCGCTGCCCGTGCAGCCAGATCACGCGGTTGCACAGCTTCGTGTGGGGCTTGCCACCTGTCGCCACGAAGTTCTCGTACGCCTCGATCGCCTTGCCGTGGAACCCGGCGTTAGAGTAGATGTCCACCAGCGTGCTGCGCATGCATGCACATCACATCACGATCATCGCATGCCAGGGCCGGCCACTGGAAAGTCGAGAGCAAGTATCAGGAGGAGGCTTGCACAGCTTGACGTCGCTCGGTGAGTTCTTGCCACTTGGCACATGCATTGCAAGTTGCACTATGCTCGGGACGATCGAAGCTAAAGTGCACACGCAGTAAAGCAGCAACTGTGGCCTGCAGGCCGCAAACGTGTGGCAACAACGAGGTGCATCGGCAGTACGAGGGAAGGTGCACGCCCATGAGTTCGTGAATAAGAGGGTGTGTGTATGCTTCTACAGCTTTCAGGTCGGCCCATGTCTCCACTCAATCCCTCGAAGCAAGCTCCATACAGCCAGAAGTTTACACCATGCCCCGTTCTGCCGGCGCATACTCCTGGTCTCCAGCAACACGACTTAGACGCGGGAGCACAACCGACGCCAGGAGCCCGATCCACGACACAGCGAATCCATCATCCAGAGCGAGGCCGCTCACCTCCAAGCGCAGCCGCTGACGCCAGATGGCAGCCACTCCCTCACCGAAGCACACCCTCGGCCCCAATCAAAGCATGATTCGACATCCGACAGGAGACGTTCGGCAGGGAGACCTTAGAAAAAGGCAGCAAAGGTCCTTAGTCCCCTAAGTCCTCCCCAATCGGCGATGAGCGCCTACCTGCATATGAAGATGTCCATCGGCTCCCCCTGTGCCTCCAGCCTGCGGCGGACGGCGTCTACCTCCCCCCACTTGCCCGCTCTCCCGTACACGCTGAGCAGCTGCGTGTGCGTGACGACGTTCGGCTGGAGCCCCAGCCGCTGCATCTCCTCCAGCAGAGAGCTGACCTGCGAGAAGTCGTGGGAGCGGCCGAGAATCCCCAGGAGCAAGTTGTAGGCGGGCAGGTGGGCCTTCCTCCTGCACCAGGGCTGCCCCTGGGCCCAGCGGAAGAAGGCGAGGGCCGCGGAGGGGTCCCCTGCAAGCTCCTTGAGGACGTTTCCCACCACGTACTTGTCCGTCAGCCTCGCCCATGGCTGCAGGGCTTCCTTCAGCAGCGCCTCGGCCGGCTCGCCGCGCGCCTGCAGGGTCTTGAGGGTCTGACACATGGCGCCCACCACCTTGCCGTGCTGCGCAGCCCAGTTGCCGTCTGGAGTGCGGGGCCGAAGCTCCTGGGACCTGCTCTCTCTAACTGCCACCCTGGCGCTTCCCCCCGCCCTGTCTGAGCTTTTTCTGTGGGGGTTTGACTCCCTGGCATGAGCGGTATGGAGTTGTCGGACACTCCAGGAAGGGGGCAGGTGGCGAGTGCCGGCTGCTGTGAGGTGGCCCAGCCACCGTCCACCAGCAGCAAGAGGAGCACCTGCTGGCACTTGGCGAATCAGGAGCTTCTGGATCAGGCCACCGATGTGCCACCTGGCACCCGGGGCCTCTCTCGTCCCGAGCGTCTGCATGCACGGCCCCGGGGAACTACGTTGGGTGGGGCACACCAGGCACCTCCTCCTGCTCGCAGTCCCGGCACCTTCTGACACCTGCCACGTAGCGGTGTGCTCTCCCCCCTGCGGGCTTATATGGGTGCTGTGGGCCTGAGCGACAGGAGGCCCCGAGGGCAGGGCGCTGTGAGGATGCGGTGCCAGGTGTCCCAGGAGCAGGCCCACCTGCGACAGCCTGCTGACCCTGAGAGACTGGGAAACACCGTGCGCTGGCACGCAGCCCAGCAAGGTGGAGGAGGAGGGCTTGCGAGGAAGACTGCTCCCAGGGGAGGGGGGTGCCAGGGGGAGGCTCACGGCACGCCGCAGCGCTGCAGCCCTCATCTTGACCCTTGCGTTTGCCGCCTTATATACTATTTCCATCGCTTCACCGCAGCTGACCTCAGCTGGCTGCCCTCCAGCTTGCCGCGCAAACACATATGCCCCAACTCATGTGCCCCTACCTTAGCAAAGGCTGTGAGGGGATCGGGGGAGCTAGCTAGCTTATAAGACGAGCCTAGGCTGGTCGCTGCTGCTGCTTTGGAAGTTTGGTCGTAAGCTCAGCTCAGCTCTGCTGGCAGGACAAGACCCAGCGTCAACAGCAGGATGCCTCTGCCTCCCTACATGCAGGGTGAGCTTGTCACACTTGCGGGACGGAGGGATGGGGCCCCTCTTGCCGCAGCGGTGCAACCACGGCATTATCTATCATCAGTTCGTTTCTTAAACTCCTCTTCGATCACACCAAACTCCGGGTGAACCCAATTGCAGGAAGTTCCCTGCGGAAGCTCGAAGTTTCTGAGCCAGCATGCATACACACGGAATAAGCCTGCAGCAATTGCAAGTTGTAGAGCTCCAGGTGTTTCAAGGAGCTTCTGGCCTCACCTTTGCGAGATGCCTAGGACGACGAATGTTTCAGAGTTCAGGGGCGGAACTCGGAGCCTGCGTTAAGAAGTCGTGAGCAGCAATCGATCGCAAGAAACGTGCAAGGAGTAAATTTGGGTTCCGGTGTGTTTCAGAGCGCACTTGCGTGAGTGACATTCAGAAAGCACTGGAGTGGGGTTCACGGAGCACTGGCGTGGGGATGAAATAGCACTCGAATGAAACTGGGCCGCAATGGCTGTGCTATCCATCACTTTTTCCAGTTCTGGGCTGAAGATCCAGTTTTGAGCTAAAAACAGAACAGGCTTAGAGACCACTCTTGACGCTAGTCAGAACTTCGTAGAGCGTCTTCGAGTTTCAGTTGCGAAGAACTCGTCAATTGTGTTCCCATCATGTGTTGAAAGCAGGCTTCCCTGCTTTGCAAGTTCCAGGAGTTTCATGCTTGGTGTTTTAAAGGCCCGGGTTTTGGGTTGCTTCATGTTGGAGATCTGAACAGCATGAGCAAATTCATCCATAAGACTCAGAAACGTTGTAGGCTAGTGAGGAGTCGTCCACTGGGGGACGGCCAGTGCACGGTACAGTGAGCCTGTAGAATCCTCCTTGCGCACTTCTGTTATTCCTTCACGATCAAGTGAGTAGCGTTTGATCACACACTATCCAGTTATTGTGGTGACACATTCATCTCTCTTCTTCTTTTGGTCGTCCCAGCTTTCTACCGCTCTTCTATGGTCGGAAATCCTCATTGTGCATTTAGCAAATAATTTCTACCGCTCTACTATGGTCGGAAATCCTCATTGTGCAGTTAGCGGATACTTCTAAGCCCTTCTCCTGAGCAACTCGTGTTTAGAGGTGCACAGACAAGTAGGTGTGCATATCTAAGGATGAGGATGAAACTGAGCATGAGCGGGCAGTGGATGTAGTGGACAAGGTGGATATGCCTCATTCTTGCAACTACTGCTGCGGAGGCGAACAAGTCTGCAGAACCCTTCACTCCACCTTTGCATAAAACCCACACGCGAGACGTGGTTGTGAGTTCTCACGTTTCCACCCTCCTGCTGCTAGGGCCTCGTCTTGCAGTCGGTAAGTTCATAGAACTGTTCATTTTTTGCTCGACTGTCGGCTTCTCTGAAAAGCTCCGCATGCTTCTGGGTGGCAGAGAACATGGAGAAAGTAGTATTTTCACGCGTGCGTGTGCATTTGCGCGTGTGCGTGTGTGTATGCGTGTGCTTGTTGGTGCCCCAACAAGAGTTTCAGCATGCAAGTGGTCAGCAAGCCCCCCACACAACCCCCCCTCCTGTTTGCCCTTCCCTTTCCCCCTTTTCCCCTTTAGGGTGTGGTAGGCTGGCGGGCAAGCAGGCCAGCGAGTATTGCACTTGTCGTCCCCCCTGTCGTTGCTCCACACGCGTGTGTGTGACACCTGCCCTCCTTCTCTTGCACTCTTGGCCCCCACTCCCTTCTTCCCCCCTCCCCCCCCCTCCNGCCCGCGTTAGAGCCCGTGCACTTCTGCATGGGCAGGGGCCATGGCTATATTGCAGCCTGCGATGTGTTTGCTGACTTTGGCGGGACATACACCGGGTCTGTCCCGCAAACACACCTCTGCTCAATGTCGTTTCCCGTTCCCACACCCTAAACCCTCCACCTGAAACCTTGGAATTCGCAAACCCTGAGCTTAGAAGCCCCTACTCCGCAGCCCACCTGCCCCAAACCCCCCTCCCAGGGTCACCCTTGATTCTGCGCCCGGTGCCTTGTTTGTCCTGCATACCCACACCCGCCCCACACTCAAGCCTGTGCCTGCTTCCATTCTCATGCAGACACGTCTGGCTCCTACACTGCCCCCCGCCACACCTACGCTTCAAAAGCCCTCAACTTTGGGCCTGTGTGTGAAACCCCGAGCACGCATGCCACTTGTACACAGTAGACGCTTCCACCCCCACCCCACCCCAACCCTCACCCCCATCCCAATTTCCCATTCCCACTCACACCGAATCGTCCATGTGCCCTGCAGCCTGCAGCCTCTACCCATACCTACGTTCGGCTTTGCACTCCCGTCACGCGCGGACTTTCGGAAATAGGGAAAGGACTGACTCTGTTGCAGCCCACTTTGTGACCTCTGTGACCGAACTCTCCTGTACCCTGCACCTTGTACCCCGTGCCCCTTGTCCTGCGTCCCGCGCCCTGTGCCTGTGCCCTTGTCCACTCTGCCCCTGTGCCCTTGTGCCCTGTGCCCTGCGCCCTCCTTGTGCCCTGTGCCCTGTGCCCTTGTGCCCTATGCTCTGGACCCTTGGGCCCTGCGCCTCGCGCGCCGGCACAGAGTTTGTCCAAAGCGGCTCATGGAAGTGGTTCGCTCTGTGCCACGTGTCGCCTTCACCTCCACCGTGCTCCTCTGCATGTGCCTCACGCCCCGACTCCGGCCCAATGGGGGACGAGGCGCCCCTTCCAGCCCCTGGAGGTGCCCGGTGCCCCTGCTGGGCTCTCTGCCCGCTGCTTGCTGATTTCCGCAGCGCCGGCCTTCCCTCCTGCAATTTGCTCCGCACGCAGCATGTGCAGCCATGGGCGCCCGTTGGTGTTTGCAGGCCGAGGCCAAGGCCAGGTCCGATTTCTTGAAGAGGCACGGGGGCACCCGTGTGGTCTCTTTTCCTTCTCTTTGTGCTGCTGCAGGGCTTCGACGAGTGAGAGGAGGTACGTCAGGGCGCTCTCGGATGTCTTGTTGCGCTCTCTGCCAGGCAGTTAAGCGTTGAGGTCGTAGGTGGCCATTGAGCCCATTGTCAATAGGGGTCTTTTAGCTCACACCTCATGGTGTACTTTCTTGGTCCATTGGCGGGGCCGATGGTATTCTGTTGAGAAAGGATGTTTCTTTGATGCAATAGCGTAATATTTATGTATTCTTTAATGAATTTTACTCCGTCAGAAAGGCCCATGAGAGGGGAGCTGATAGGAAAATCTGAAATTGAAACTGCCACTATCTGACTTAAATTGCTTTGCTTTGTATGAGAGCTAATTTCCAAGTAAATTAAGAAACTTACACCAAGCAATGCATTGCCAGCAAGTTGCGCGGTATGCATGGAGGCCCACACGTCGTTGTTGAACTGACGTGCAGCTGTAACTGTGACCTCAGCGATTTCTTTTTGGTATATGTCAATAGTGCACCATCAGGGACATATACTACAATCAGTAGCTAGCTTCAACTTTTCGCTCATGCCCCTTCATGTATAGCGTTAATGAGCGTGTAGCAAAGTACTGGAGTCAAGGCGAGACCGCAGCTAGTGCGCAAAGTGCTACCCTGTATTCAGTCACAAATGAAATGAAAACTTTTTATCGATCTCCGAACACATATCTTGCAAGTGAGTACAAATGCAAGTCGAAACAGAATAAGATGCTCATCAATACGATACCAAATGGCCCCAGTCCACCTGACGCCTGGAACTAATTTGTTTCGTATTCGAGGAGGAAACAAGTTGGTCAAGAGAGCCCACACGCACGTGCCTCTAGCAGGCACAAGAAGCAGACCAGATAACGCGAGCGGTCAGAAAGCTCCAGGGTCCCGGTGGGGGTCAAAGGCCCCCAAGAGCAGAGCTCACAGTCCAGTGAGAAATCAAGCAGCTCCCGCAGGGGCCTGGGCAATGCGGCCCTCACTGGCCAGCTCGAAGCCAGCTCAGAGTCCCAATGATAGTTGCCGCATTCTAAGGGACCAAGGCGGGCCAAGCTGGACCAACTTGCACGCTAACAAGCGTGCTGCCTCGACGCTACTGAGTGCCAAACGGCTCCACGGCGAGCTCCACCGCACCCCCTTGGGGCGTCATGGCACATCATGCCTCCAATCCGACGCTTTCCTACGAATAAGATCGTCACGTCTACCTCTCCTGCGACACTGCGATGATTCTGCGACACTTCTGAGGGGCACAGCATGCAGCCGAGGGGGCTCTATGCCACCAGTCAATTTCCCTCTGCTACTAAGATCGTCCGCTGATACTGCGACATTTTCTAGAATGGATCAATCCGATCGATCTGACCAGTCCCGTCAGTTCTCTAGGAAGACCTGCACGCGGTCGCCGGTGGTGCGGTCGGTGAAGTCGACGATGGCCTCGTCTGAGAGCGCGGACCCGCCGCCGAGGCCGGAGCCGGAGCCGCCGCTGTCGCCACGCCCCAGCACCTTGCTGATGATGGAGTTGACGTCGAGGCCTGGGACAGCTACTCAGCCGCCATGGAGCGTAAACACAGACGCACGAACGCACGAATGCATGCACGCACACACGCACGCACGAGCATTTGCGCGCCGAGCGCAGGGTGGGCATCTTGGGCTGATAATTGTGGCAGTCTCTGAAATTTCAAATTATTTTTTTGGTTTTCCGGCAAAAGCTTGCACGTCAAGCACACCAATTTCCCTTTTCATGGACTCAATCATACGCACCGCCTGAGCGTCAAGAGAGGTACTTCTCTTTTTGCGTTATTCTGAAAGTAAGAAGTGCGTCACTGAAGCCATCTTCCCAGGAGGGAGTCCTAACTTTCCGGAGGGCATCTCACCACATCACTAAACGCGGCCCAAGGCACCACCTCTCTGGCCACGGACACCCTATTTATTCGGCAGCTATAGCAGTTCAAGAAGGCCGAGCCATCTTCCAGCACTCGCTGCCCCTGCTCCTACTACGGGCGCCAACCAGGCACAGTACGCATAGGGTGCTTGAGGCACACGGGCGATCCAAAGGGGGCAAGGCTGTGGATGCAAATGGGACAGAGGCGGGGGGGGAGTGCAGGAGGAAAGCTGCAGGGTTGGTGAGGAGGGGGGGGATGGAGGAGGAGAGGGGGCAACTTCGGAGCGATCTTAGTGGGCCCACGCTGTGGCGGGGGTGTGTTCTCTCTCTCTCTCTCTCTCTCTCTCTCTCTCTCTCTCTCTCTCTCTCTCTCTCTCTCTCTCT
>WELA01010375.1:241580-268395 GCA_009602735.1 Mesotaenium endlicherianum
CCCCCCTCCTTCCTTTTTGTTGGAGGTCGTGCTGGTGGTGCTGCTGCAAGATACTCACTCGGCTGTGATCACTGGAAATACTCAAGTATCTCTGGAGTGTCGATCCCGACGAGCTGCAGGCGCGAAGCAGGAAAGGGTTTGCTGATGACTTGTTGCATTGCAGCTGTGGCGGCTGCGAGAAGAGGCAGCGGCTGCGCCCAGCGCAGCGCCACCGTGTGTTTCCTCCCCTTTGAATATCATTTTCTTGTACACTTGCACACAACCATTCAATGCTTTGTCTGTAGTCGACAGCTTCATCCTCTGGTGTTTGAACAAATTGACTCAACAAAAATCCTGACGCCTTTATTCGCCTGCGCCTCTGCTGGGCTGCAGGTGGGGGCGGTCAACTGTGAAAGAGAGCCAAACCTGTGCTCCTCTCAGCTTCAACAGCCTCCCTCCCCTGAGGCCCCCGCACTCTCTCTCCAAGTCTACCCTGCCGGGAAGCTGTCAAAATCCGACACGTGGCGTTATACGGGGGAGCTCTCCTCGAAGGCGCTCTCACGCCGCCTGCTGTCCAGCTTCCCCAGCCAGTCGCTGCACCTGGACGAGAAGAATATCGAGCGGAGGTTCTCCCGCAACCCTGAGCTGCCTCGTGTCATCCTGTTCACCGACAAGGCCTCAACGCCTGCCACCTGGCGCGCCCTCAGCACCGTGTTCCGTGACCGCGTCGAGTTCTTCCACGTGCAGGTCTGCCACCCGGCATTACTTCTTACCTTTGCTTCTCTCTCTTCGACGTCCCCTGCCCTTTTCTGGTTTGCACTTACATATTTCGAGCATATACATACTTATATTTTGATGTATGCATACATATAACTATATAGTACATGTTTTGTATTTACATATATGTACTTACGTACCCGGTGAGTTTTAGATATGAAATCATTTTATTGCATGCGAACCATCTGTAAGTGGATTGATTTTTGAATGTTACCGTGCCCCAAACGAGCACCTGCAGAACTTGCGGTCTCTATAGCTCGCGCAGCACTGTGTGTCAGGTGGCAGGCAGAGGGGGTTAACACCCCGACTCCTTACATTACGGAACCTCACATCCTAGGCTCCCTTCCTCGCGGCCTGAGTGCAATTCCCACAGCTCGCAGCTGGAGAGGCTACCAGCAGCCAGTTGCCAGCTGCCAGCTTCCACCTTGTCGCAGCTACATTGTGCAGCCGGAGAGCTGCGCTGCTCGCGGAATTCACTCTTTTTGTGAGTAGAGAGAGACTTTCCAGGAATCGATCGAATGCGTCTGGGTCAGCTTCAATGGTCAATGCCCGCGCACACTCTCTTGCCTTCTTCTGACGGTTCCCAAGAGCTGGTGGCGCTCGTGTGGCACGGTTTCTTGTCGGGCTCAGGCCGGCCCCAGGGTGGCTGCCAACGCAGTCGCCAAAAAGTACGGCGTCAAGTCCGCCCCCACGGTGCTCGGCTTTTCCCACGGCGGCAGCGACGGCGCGACGCGAGTGACTTTCTCGGGGGACGCTAAGCTGCAGCCGCTCCGAGAGTGGATCCAGAGGAAGCTTCTGGCGGGATCAGAGGCGCCTCCAGAGGAGCGTGCCGCCGGCGGGGGCGGCGAGAGCAAGGCGGGGGGGAAAGGCAGGAACTCCGAGGCGGGAGCAGGAGGAGGAGATGGTGGGGGCGGGGGGGAGGATGGAAAGAGGGCGGGGGTTGCGTACTTAACGGGGGAGAGCCGGACGAGGCTCTGTGGGCCCAACACGTCGGTGTGCGTGATTGGATTGGTGCCCAAAAGGGAGCGGGCGGGGCCCCTGGAACGGGTGCTTTCTGAGGTGCACGCTCACGTTGTGCCGCTTCTTTTTTGGCCCTTTCTGTCACCCATGTGTTGCACGCTTTGTGCACTCGTTGTGCTATGATCGCAATGATGTCTCATGGCCCTTTATTTTTGACAGGTCGTGTTTTTCTTCTCGCTGTAGGAGTCAAGAACCCTTTTGAAATTTGTGTACAGTCGGGGCTCTAGGAAGGCGGGTGCTACAGCTGGCATTTGCATGGGGCGGCCTCACTCTTTCTTCATCTTCATTTTGTATCGCGGCGGTCTGCTCCATGCCTACATAGGCTGAATACTAGGGAGAAAGGCCACTGCCAGAATGCACGCCGTCCCCGAGGGCGCAGCAGTGGATCGGTGATTGAATGGTGGTCTTGGGGCGCCAGTGTGCAGTGGGTGAACTTGCAACTGCACTGAGCCCTCTGCTTGCTTTCCCGCACATCTCCCTGCTCTGCTTCTATGAGGCGTGTGACAGTGTGTGTGCACGGAGCCCGATCAGAGAATAAAAAGGAGCACGCAGGAAGAAGTCATGCCACATCCTTTTTCAAATGTCCTCTTACGCAAACATGCAAATAGCAGGTAGTCGACACCTGCAGCATCGACGCCTGGCAGCCAACGTCCATCTGAGCTCCTTCTGCTTCTGTGCCAGAACTGATCCGGCCTCGTGTTTCTGCCTGTCTTTCAACGTACATATACTGAACTCCACGTTTGCTTCTCGCATCGTGTGCTACTTGTTCGGCATGTAAACAGGTCTCCCGGACAACGCTGCTCAGACGAGGCCGGCCAGCTGGCAGCCCGGCGGTCGACCCTGTTTCCTACAGCCTCCTTGATGCTTCCTCGCAGCCCCTCTTCTTCGAGGCATTTCCGGAGTTTAAGAAGATGGCAAAGTTGAAGCCCTTGATTTTGGTGTACAAGCCAAAGAGGCAAAAGTACACAGTCTTTGAGGGACCACTTTCGCTGGAGGACGTCGAGAGCTTTGTTGCTGAGGTTCTAGATGGTACAAAGATTCTGAAGTCAGTGCAGCATGACCCGAAGCTAAGTTGATCGACTGGAATCCTAAAAATGCAGCATCTTCTATTTTCTTTCTGTGTACGTGAATCCAGGATGAAGCTTGTGATGGTTCCTTTCCAGCGCATTCTGCTGCGGTTGTTATGACCGTGTGATATGCATACAGGCACAATGGACAGATGTGAGCAAAAATGAGTCCCTCTTGCACACTGTACTTGAGGGAGCACACAATCTCTGCAAATTAAAAATTGTACCAAAAGTTTGGCGAGCCAAGTACACACAAGTTGCGAAACGCATCTGGATAACGCTGGTATGAAGTTTGTGCAAAGATGCACTTGACAAAAAAAATAAATGTACATCGCTAAGCTGACATCTAGCTGTCGACTAGAATCAAAGAATGAAGGTCACCTCCTAAGCTGCTGTGCAGACTTGAGAATACATTCATCCCTTATTACCCTACAGCTGCTCTTTTGACGAAGCCTCAAAAAAGGTATATACAATACTTAACATAGCCAAGTAGATTGCAGTGACACGTCAAAGGTTTTACATTACAAGCTCAGGAGCAAGCAGTAGCTCTCTGTCTATTCTATGTCTCCTATCCTGGTGGCTAGGGTTTGGGGAGTGACAGCATGAAGGCATTGTACGAAGATTCCAGGTCAAACAGCAATTGCCTGGCCTGGTCGTCAGTCAACTCGTCAGATGCAGACATCTTGTTCAGTCTGGAGATCCAATCCCTGGCCTTGATTTTACCCTCAAAGTCGGGGGTAAGCTGGGAGACCCCATTAAGCGAGGTCAGGAGGGATGAAAGAAGGGGATGAATTTGATCAACTGCTACCATGTTCAGCTTCAAAGAATCCATGGCTGTGATGTAGTGCTGGACTGTCTCCGCCACAGCCACCGCCATGTTACCATCGTGGGAACTTGATGCCCTGTGTTCCACTGTGGCGGGAATACCAGAGACTAGGAGTCTATTTACTGCGGCAGGACACTCCATCTTGTAGGCCGACATAAAGCGCTCCACGTCAGGCACGGTGTCCTTCAGGGTCGTGCGCAGCGTCTTAAATTGGGCTATGAGCTTTATGCATGCAGGCTCATAATCCTTGGCACTGATGATATCCCTTACGTAAGCTTTTTCCAGCTTCTCCGTGGTCTTTATGATCGCATACAAGTCTGCGAAATTTTCATACATGTCACGCTCCTTCTTATCATTCCACAACTTCACCTCTCTCATTTCTTGAGGATTCGCATACGACGCCATTCTAATTTACTCGCAGTTGAGGACTCCGTCCGTTGTAGGCACTCAAGATAGAACAGGTACTGCTGGGAATAAGCCACCTCCAATTTATGGAACTGCAACCAGTCAACTTAATGATGCACCTCTTTGTAAGTGGAACCAAACTGCACGAAGTTGCTATTGAAACGACAGGAGCCGTCTGTAAGCAAGCACATATTCGAAGCATTTTCAGAGGAAGACATTTGACCCACTCTTCTGAGCCGACGCCAACGCGGACATCAACTTTGACGCGTCGACGTCACAGACCACAGCACCAGCTTAGCACAATTAAAAACGGTGTAACATTCAGGATGAGGCAACGAATTTGAAGACCCGGGGTAAATAGGGATAACCCAAGGATTAGTCGCATTTGCTCGATAATATTTGGAAATGCTCGGAAAAAGCCGCTAAAAACACGCGCGACATCGTGCCCTGGTACCTGGTCGCACCTTGTCGCACCCCTCGAACCCCGGTCGTGCCCAATTACTTCAATGTCGTATCAAATTCAGCCGCACTTATTGACCTGTCGGCAGCAGCCGGGAAGTAATATTTGGGTCTATCCAAGTCTAATCCATTGACCACGCTTGACTGCACATTTTAAACTTTGGTTTTACGTCCACATACCGACTACATCATCACAAGCCCCGCCTCGAGGCCATAGCTCCCACCAAGCTTGAACTTAGCAACCAGCATGTGTAACTTTTCTATGCACCCTTCTAAGTTTTACACTTTAAAGGCATGTTTACAGTGGACAAGCAATATTCAACAACGGCAATTGTGACATCAAAAACATTCTGAAATTGCCAAATATGTTTTGCCAAATATGTTTTAAAACTTAGCGTAATATTACAGTGGATCACGATTGAAATTAAGTCGCCAGTATTAGAGAGCTTTTGTCGATTCCCCTCCTCATGCGGTCACACATTTCAGCAACTACCCTCACATGAACGTTTAGTGTGACGTGGAGATATTTTTGACAAATATATCAGAGGTGAAGGTTGTGGGTTGTGGTTGATTAGCTTCCATGATTTTCAATTCACCTCAAGGATCTATCAAAAAAGAGAACTAGGGAGATGTTACGAGAAAAAACAGTCTTGGAAAAAAGTCAAAAACGTGTAATATTTTGAAGGGTTTGTCTTCTGCCGTGTGCGAGTTTCGTGAGCTTGTGTACAATTATTTAACGCCTAAATGCTGGTGATAAAAGACATCAACTTTTATGAATATTCAAAGGTGTGGTACAAGAGGTCTCATCAGGATATTGACGTTCCCTAAACTTACATGTAAGGTAGGTAGAGCCCATATCCCATCAAAATCTATCATTTAAGAACTCTTAGCATGACACTTTTATGCAATTTTCTTAAGTATGCGAAATATTTTACAATAGCTTGAATGGTATCCTTTCTGTACTTCTTTGCCAGCATCCTTGTTTGCATGCTCAACCTTTTGTTTGCATAAGTCAGATACCTTGCACAATTGCCTCCTTAGTTGCACTTTCTATAGGGCTCTGAGCTTGCCTATGATATAAGGTACAATACGAAAGACTCAAGCTACCAGCAGCTTGTATAAGTGGACACGTCGTGTCATAACTTGTTGATTTGAGCTTATTTCACCTATAATGGGACGCTGTCGTTACCATCATATTTGCTAGTATGATGAGGAAATGAGCGTCAGCAACTAAAGCTATATCGGTGCCACGTCAAAGACAAAAGCTGCAGACAAAGAAACAACCATTTGATGACATGCAACGGGGTACAAGCAACGGGGTTTGCAGCAAGCAGCTTCAGTGAGTGCAATTGAGTCTCATATGTGCTATGTGAGGTGGGGCGTTGCATTTCTGTTTCATAAAGCACCTATATAACAATCCCATCCTAGGGTGCCAGAGAGGTATAATCTCCACCTGTACTACTAGCTTAAATCGATGACATCGGCGCCTACAAGCGAGCTGTGCTCCTTTTGAACAGCGGCATAAAACTTTGAAATTTCGCCTCTCTTTACAACGCCGTTCATAAATGACGTGAACCTGGCGTTGGACTCCACGTTGCTGTACACTCAGCCAAAACGCCAAGAAAGAATGTTACTGTCTTGCTACTTCCACGAGCTTTGAGTTGCAAGTATACGCATCAAAGTAGCCAATGAACATGACCGGTGGCATGCACACGACATGCTACAAGACACTGCTGTGACTGACAATTCCAAAGAATGGCTAGTGAGTTGGCTAGCATGCCCTCACAGCCACAACGTTCACAACACCCAGCAGTCGAGCAAGAAGGCACTCGTGAGAACAATGCAACTCTAAAATGCACAGTAAGCGCCCTCGCGAACAGCGTTTCCAAAGCTTCAGGTCAAAACCTGTCAGCTAGCACAGTGAGCTCATACATGCAAGAGACCTGCCATGGACTGCATTGCCAGTTAGATTCAGGGACGAGCTCCTAAGCCCTGATCCCTTAGATTTTGGGGAAATGCAGAGGCAAGAACAGGAGAAGGCAAGAGCAGGTGATGGCCCACAACGTGACACGCACTTGATCCGGGTGATCGAGTCGATGGCTCGTAGCGTGCTGCGAATCATGTCCTCGTTCCGGTCCACCTCCTGCTTGACCGCGTCCTGCTTCGTTCTTGTCGTGACTGACTTCTCCAGCGGCTCCACCAACTCGTCCAGCACTGCTCCATGAAAGGGCCAACAGGCAACAAGCGACACACAACAGGCAGGGCACAGGGCGCGGTTGGCAGGGCACAGGTCAAGAGGTCAGACAACAGCCGACAGCACCAAGGCGTAAGGCTGCGAAGAGGCAGCGAGATGATGGGAAATGGGATTGGCAGGTTGGACCTCACAAACAACACAAGTCCGCTCAGGCTGGTAGTAGGACAGCAGATTGCCCACGAGAAGGTAGTGCGCTTCTGCACCATGTTTCTCCCTCTCCCTTGCAGCATGTGCTCCACTAGAGGGGGTACTCCAGCCAACGCAAACTTCAGAAAGCGTGCGACATAATATGATAAGCTGAGCCCTGTTGAAGGCTTTACTGAGGATGCTCAATGCACATGGCAGGCACCTGAATTCCACATTTTTACGAAAGCATAGCCATAAGTTCCACATGCACGCTTCACCCCAACGCTGCTAGTCTCCTCCCCAAATGCCGAAGCAACGTCGGAAACACTTTTGTCAACACATGATCGCAATGAGGCTATTTCTCAAAATATTGCTGCAATCATCACAGAAGCCTTAGGTGAAATGCATATGCAAATGCTCCCCGCTCCCAGCGGCAGCATAGAGCAAGCCTTCCTTTCTAATTGTCATCACAGTTGAGGGAGGGACAGGCACAACCACAACACGAGCACAGGCGCGACGAAGGACAGGGTGGAAAATTTGTGTCACTGACCAGCAAGTAGAGCAGGGCCGCACTTCTCGGCGAGCTTTGACAGAATCAGATGGCACGGCATCTTCACATCGTACACGTCTGCATAGGAACCAAACAGCGCAGCACGAGGCAACACGCCAGGTGTCACTCACACAGCGACCTTTATACATACGCCTTCAAGTGTGGGCCTCCCAGACCCCGGCGGACCATACTGCGCGACTGCAGCAGCCTGAGAAAAAGCAGCATCAGGTTTGCCTTGAGAATATAGAACACACGTGATGGCACCGCTGTATCCGCAGCCCTGTGGTTCAGATCTCTGATCTCACAACAAGGCCCACGCTTAGACCTCAAGCCCAGAGGCTGAACAAATGGCAACGCCGACAGCCGTCAGCAACAGCAATCGAGACATCCTCAACGTCCTGCCCTGTTAGAAGGTCAAGCATTTTCTCATCAGGAATCCCAGAGCCGTCAACGACCAGCTCAAGAAAAGAGAATGTAAGACTGCTTAGAGACTCAAAATAGGTACACTTTCAAAACCCTCAGGTGCTTAGGCCACACACGCGCTGCCAGCTGGCTGTCACACAGAGGCTCAGGTTAAATAGCTGGCGTATTTTGTCAGATGCTCACACATCTCCCCTTTGCGGCCTGCATGGGGCGCATAAGCCCACGCTGGGGTTAGGGTCCAAAATGCTGCTCCCATCTGCGGCAGCGCAAGTCAACAGGGTTCTGGCGCATAATGGGGAACCACTGCTCGTGGGGCACGGCGGTCTGGGAAGCATTGGGTTATTCTGCTGACTGTGCAGCGCCTGCGGTAGCGGCGGCAGCAGCAGCAGCAGCAGCAGTCACACATAGCAGCAGCAGAGCAGCAGCTGCAGCGGAAGCCACCCACAGCAGCAGCAGCAGCAATACTAGGTTCAGTGAGGTGAAGCCCAGTGGCTGGTGTCGACTACATCTACAAGGAGAACTGCAGTCCCCCAGGCAAGGCAACCGGTACGCTGCAGATGCTCGTAAGCTGCAGGAAAAGCTGCTGGCAGTGACAGGTGTCCTTACCCGATAGGCCAGACAGAAGGTATGGCTTGATGAAGGAGGACGGGTCGATGCAATGCAGGCAGCTGGAGAGCAGCGTGTCCATGCAGTCAAAGGCGGCCTTGCGGAGCTCCAGGCCGTCATCCACCGTGTGCTTGAAAGGCCCCAGATCCACGGTCCGGATTAGCTCTGCCTGCTCTCCCTCTCATACGCACGCACGGACACACATGCACAGAAACATGCACACACACGCACGCATGCACGCATGCCCCACAGGTCCTTCCTGCACCATTAGCCTCTGCTGTAAAGATGTACTGAACTGGGACTTCCTACGGCCTCGCAGCTGCTGGTGCACCTGGAGCATGAAGAGGCGGCACACAGCACTGCCTGCCACTGTGGGCTAGACCTCCAAAGACGGGGTGCTTGTTGTGTTGCCAGGAGCAAGGTGCTGCCCTGAGGATGCAACCATGCAGCTCACAGGACAGGCCTGGGGTGCAGCAACCAGACTTGCCCCAGTAAGAACGAAGTGGGCACTGCTGTAAGAGCAGATGCATGCAGATTAGCCGGGGCTGCGAGAGAGGAGGTCAGCGAGGGGCAGTACGCACCTTGATGGTCATTTGGTCGTACAGGAGGGGGAGCAGCTGCGGCAGGAGGTCGGTTATTAGGCTGGCCTTGTTGTGCGCAGCCGTGCTGAGCGCCAGCACGGCAGCCCTCCTGACGTGCTGCACATTGGAAGGGAGAGCACACAGGTGCAGGCACACAGGTTGTCCAAGTCAGCGGGGGGTGAACCTGAAGGCATGGACACAAATTTAACACAAAGAGTTGACCATGTGGCACCTGCCTGAGAGTGCAGCCTGCTCCATGTCAAACTGCCGAGGAACAAAGGAAGCACGTATTATAAGAACAGGATGACAGGAATGTCAGCAGCCGCCCACTCCCCTCATTGCTGATCGTGGCAACAGGCAGGTGGAATGACAAGAAACAGGCAGGAATAGGAGCAGAGGCAGGGGCAAGGGTAGGGGGAGAGGGGGGAGGGCAGGGGCAGAGATGCAGGCGTCCCTGAGACAAGAGCCGGCAGGAGGCCACTCACCCGGTCGCTGTCCTGGATGAGGAGCAGGAACGATTTGATGCACGGCCGGATGTGCGCATCGATGGCCTGGACCCCGTCCACCACGGTGAACTTGAGCGCCATCACCATGGTCGCCCGCGTATATGCCGACGGGCTTGAAGTTCGCTCCTGCATCCGTTCACGTAGCCAGCCAGCAGCTATCCCCGTCAAAAGTGGCCGAGGCTTGGCGTCCAGAAAGCACACAAGAGAGATTGCTGCCTGAATGGAGGGAACAACGAGCAGGAGCAGCAGCAGCAGCAGCACAGCAGGCCTCCCGGAGCTCGAGTATGGACACATGGTTTGCAACATCACAGTGTATCATGAGCAGGAAAGAAGCACTAGGACTACTACTAGATATGGGACATGGTAGACAGGCTCTAGAGTTGGAGTAGGGGTCAGGTCTGGCAAGCTTGAGCCGGGAGCTCCTCTTGTCGGACTTTATACTAATGGGATCCTAGACACGTGCTCACATTCAGGGAAGCAATTGTCAGTTGACTTTAGTTTCAAGCCGTGCAGAGCCATAATCAAAACTATCAAATGGCGCTGTTCCGCGTGGAGGACTGACCCCTCGAGTGGGCACGTGGTGGGAATCAGCCATCAACACCGCAGTATTTTGTTTCAGGCTGTGCAGAGCCATGACCGCATGGACCTATGTGGCCTACATTACCCAGCATCTGACATCCATCTGTCTGTCTCGGCTTGCGGGAGGCAAGAGAGGAGGGCACATACCTCAAGGGCAGGCACGAGCTTGACGGGCTCCAAGAGAGCCAGCTTGCCCAGGCACTCAGCCACCACATTGCGCACGCCCTCTTCGTCGCTCTCGCACTGCGCAAACAGCAGCTGCAGGATCTTGGACAGGTCCTGGTCGTCGATGTCGCCCGCCTGCATGGCTTGCCTGGTGATGACCTGCAGTCGCTCCCCAAAGGACACGTACAACATGTTTCCAGAGGTTCTGTGACGTCAATGTCCCGCTTTGAAAGGTTGTAGCGAACGAGTTACAACAAGGGTGCGGAGGAATCAGCAGACGGGCAGCCAGGAAGCAGGAGCAAAGTCGTGAGAGTTGCATGTCAAGCACCAACCAAGCAAAACACAGAGAACTTCAGCAACAGGGGTGAAGCCCGCGTACTCCTCAGCGTACAGCTCAGCAACACATTCAGGTGCATGGAGGAAGGATGAGCGCATTGACCAATATTTCATAAGAAGACAGAGACAAAATACAACAAGACTCCTTCCTCTCGACCCGAAGCAACGCCCAGAAGAGGAGGGCACGAGCAAACCTCTTTCAGCGAGTGCAGCAGCAGGTACTGCAGCTTGGCCTGGCGGTCGATCTGCGTGAGGATGAAAGGCAGGTACTTGGCGTGGTTGCCTGCGGCGATGTTGCCGAGCGCGTACGATGCGGCCGACTTGATCTCCTCCGACGGCGACTGGAACGACGCCATCACCACGCTCTCCACATCCGCGTGCGCACTCAGGTCCTTCCGCCGCCCGATCTCGCCGAGGCACAGCAGCCCCAGCAGCTGCGTCTGCACACGCAGGCAGTTGGAGGCACGGCATAAGTTGGGGAGGTGAGAGCATTGATGGGCGTGCGTCATGAAGAGGGCATGGAAGGGAGTCCTGGTTGGGGACGCAGACATGCCTGCATTGTTCACATGCCTACGATTGCTTGCCTGTGAGTGCTTGGGAATCCACAAGCGGCAAACACAGACAGACGGCCAAACAGACTCACAGATGGGCCAACAGACAGGCGCACAGATGGCCAGGCAGACGGACCCAACACGGGATTGACCATCCACACACCCATGCACACCAAAGAGGTGAACAAACTGACCACAAGGCGACGCCGTTGGGAGCCAGCTGGCCATGCAAGAAGGCAAGGGGAAGCAAGAAGGGTGAAGGGGGGAGGGGGCTCACAGCTTCGGTGCTGGTTCGGGATTTGAGGGTCTGCACGAGCATAGAGACGGTGGAGGAGCACTTGGCATCGCCGGCCGCCAGGCAGAGCACAGCTGCGCACTGCGCCACTGACCAGAAGGCCTGCTTGCTGACGGGGCCGGCCGCCGTTGACGCCGGTGAGGTGGCGGCGGCCGACGCCAGGAGCGCGTCCAGCAGGGTGTCGAAGCTCACGTTGGCCGATTGCACGAGGGCCGCGAAAAACTCCTGCAACGTCTGCGGGCAGATGCGGGGGTGGGCGTGTGGGTGCGGGGGTGCGCGCACGCCAGGTGTTGTGCATTCCACGTCATTCCAGGCCAGGCCACGCACGTGGCGACATGGGACATAGCACGCACAGGGTACGGGTCCAGTTGTCAGTTCAAGGGTGTTTGTCTCTGTAGGAGATTTAGCACATCTAAACTTTAAGACAGTGGCTCGGGCCTCCACGGGTGTCAATGTGAAAACGTATCTGCAGGGTACCTGAGTCCGGAGCTTCTCTGAGATTTTTCACTAACTTGTTCTTTGACACGGTTTCCTTATAGCAGAGAAGTCTGACCTATGCTTGCTGAAGGTGCACACTCCGGTGGATATGGGCAGAAGGTAGTGGAAGCGCGAGATGCCCCCTCCAAAGCCCAGGTTTCCACGAGCCGGCACACTCTATGCATCACAAGCCATCAGAAGGAATTTTCAGAACTTGCAGGCACACTGTAGACCTGTCCAAGCGTTACCTCTGTGAAGAAGAGTGCGACAGGAGGGAGCGGAAGAACAGGCCGAGAGATGCAGCGCACGCGGCCTTACCTGCAGCGCGTGGCCCTGCAGCAGAGGGCTCTTCACGAGCACGAGAGCCTGCGGCAGCACGCGGTCCTTCACAAAGGCGCCCGCGTCGGCGTGACGCTCCTTGTCCAGCATCATGGTGCAGCACAGCTCCAGCGCCAGCGCCGTCAGCGCCAGGTCTGAGTCACTGCATGCCACATGGTCGCAGTGGAGGAGGGGGGACACAGGTGAGGCCAGCACTGGGCAAAGACGAGGTCGAGCCAGGCGCCCGGTATGCGGTTGAAGGAGAAAGCAAGCCAGGTCTCTTTTCTCAAAATCACTGTGCTCCAACAAAGGTCAACAAAGGTCAAAACAGGTCAATTAGAGAGCAGACTAAGGAGAGACACAGGGAGAGGTTCCACAAGATATTGGCTCCCGTCTGACAAGCGGCAACAGAGGAGATAGAGGCTTCGTTCACAGATGTGCTTCGCGCAACTTTGCACAGATTGTCAGCAGAACAAGCCCGCCTCTTCACTACTGGAGAACCCCTCCAAGATTTACAACAGACCTGGAGCAGTGCTGTTCAACAGCCAAACATCCATACAGAGAAAAGACACAGCACATCCAAGCGCATGCAGGCAAGCGTGGGGCACTGGGCGGGGGGCGGACAGACGAACCTGATGAGAGAAGAGAGCTCGGTGATGATGGCCTCATAGTTGGCGGGGCTGATCTTGTTGCTGTATGCGGTGAGCAGCGAGTTGAGCGTGGCCAGGGAGGCCTGCCTGAGAGCGCGGTTTGCCTGGGCAGACACAGCCAGAGGGAAGCAACCTGCTCCGTGAGTCTACGCCCTACTCGCTATCCAGATGTGCCACGTCCAGATGGGTTGTCGGGAAGAGGACATCATGCACGCCTGCTTGGGGGCCAACGGCGAGTGGTTCTGACTTGGGGTGGGATGCACAGAGGCCAGAGGGGGTCCTTCTGCTTGCTTCAGGCTTGTTGCCGACAGTCTCAACCGACGCACACTGAGTCGCAATGTACAAGCTGCTACACGCGTCATGCGCAATAACGACAACAGGCCATGACACAGGCACCATCCAAGATACGCAGGCAGAGTGCCGTGCTGCTCAAGAACAATGCTACAGCATCTGCAGCACTGTAAATTTGCTAAACAATGCCACGCAACACCAGGACATCCTAAACCAAGAGAAATAGGAAAAAAAGAACTGAAGAGTTCCCGCAGAATGATACATGCTCTCCCCTCGTCCCCCGCTCCCTCTCCCTCTCCTCTGACGTTACCTTGTCCCAGGAAGGCCATTCATATCTACCTTGCGTAAGAAGGCAGTGAGCTCGATGACCACTTGCTCCAGGACAGGCGAGAGGTCGATTTGCAACGGCGAGTCTGCAATCTCCGCAAAGGTCTGCTCCAAAAGACACGGCGTTCCACGTGTCAGGCAGGCCAAGCGCACTCGTCAGAAAGCGCGAGTAACAGCAGGCAAGAGTACTGAGCAAAAGGAGGCGCTTGCTTTAAAGAGCCTAAATGTCGTAAGAGCCATGGCTGTCTTGCCAAGCAAGGCGGAGGAGCAACGTCAACAAAAATGTTCTGTTTACTTGGATATGCAGCAGCCACAATGCACACTGATTGCTAAGGAGCACTAAAAATGACAGCCAAAAACAGAAAGTTAACACACTTGCAAAAGTGTGCACACACCCACCCAAACCGACCCCAAAACCTGCACACAAGCAGTTCCAAACCAGATACATGCAGGAGTATAAAACCAACGCGTACAGGTATGTCTGCAGACACTGAAAGGCGAACAGTCACATTCTAGAACATGTGCAGCAGAGAGAGGCTCTGCATTACAGGCCTGCAATGCCCACCTTCACGGCAGTGAGGCGGGTAATCTCGTTACGCAGGCGGTCCAGGAGCAGCGCCAGGCACGTGCCCAGCTCCGGCTTCAGGTAGTCTCCAAGGATGGAGATGGCGGACCCCATGCACGCGATGGCACACTCCTTCACCTCCTGCATTGCCACGTGTCGCGTACGCACATCACACGCGCCCAAGCATATGCCAGGTGTTCCAAGCTGCATGTGCCCAAGCATGAGAATTCCTGCCTCCGTCCAGCGAGGGCCTACCTCCGTCAACAAACTGCATACTAGTTTTGGCTCTCGACATGCATACATGTGTGTGTGTGTGTGTGTGTGTGTGTGTGACATTCGATTACTGTGATGGCAATCCTGTCCAATTTGACACTGGTTCTTTGTGCTATCAACATGAAAAATAAGATGATACTTTCACACAGATGAAAGCATAACTTCCTAAGCATACGTCATGACTTCACATTCCGAACCAAGGCAAGTGTTGATATAACTCTTTGACATGAGGCGGCCTTGACGAGAACACAGAAAGCTTCTCTCAGACGCCTGCAGGGATTGCCAGGATGCAAAGATTGTAGAGACATTCCTTAGGCCTCTCATGCTAACCCCCCTGATGCCAACCATAACGATCAGAAATGTGAAGTCAAAAAGAGGCACCTGATCCTGGTCCTGTGCCGTCAGCCGCTTCAGGATGACGTCATAGATGGGCTTCACATAGGGCTTGAAGTCAAAGCTGGCCGTCTGCGCCCATGCGTTACGCGGATTGACCAATGGACAGGTCCAGTCCAGTCAGGGAAAGACACCCACTATTTGCATCAGAGAGCTAGCCAGCCCTAGCCTTTTCGAGCCGAGCGCATGCAGCCTGCTCCGCTGCTTGCTCTCCGGTAAGTGGACTGCTGCCTGGCAACTCCCGGAAAAGGAACGATCATACTTCAAATATGCTCAGCATCTGAGGCTTGCTACTACCGGCAGGGCGGCAGGGCCGCATTGACAGTCGGGGGTCAACGGAGGGGACGCATGGCCAATCAGAGGGTCCATCTTGAGCAAAGGAAGGTGCCAGATTGCACATGCATCCCTGCCTATCACTGAAGTTCAGGTTCCAGCTTCAGACTCGCGTGGCCTGACATGCGGCTGGCAACGAATCTGAACCGTGCCTCAACAGCCGGCGATTGAGAATGTCTCGCAAATGAGAAGGCAAAAAGAAAGTATGGTGCGCGTCCTAGAGCTTCTCGTACTTACGCCTCTTTGGCATCCTTCAGTCTGGGCCAAAGGCAGGTGCTGCAAGAGTCAGTGCACAGGGAGAGGAGAAGGGAGGAAAATATGAGGGAGCAGGGCAGGTGTCTGCACACACACACCGCGGTATCTTTGGGGCGGATGGCAGTGACGAGCTCTCCAGTGACTCGAAGGGCCTCGGCCGTTACTTTGTAGTAGCGCTCGTTCACCGCCGCAAGCACCGGCTTTGCAAGTGCCTGCAGGCGCGCATGCACGCACACACGCACACAACACATGTAAGGGGGCCTGCTGTCATGGCCGGTGCCAGCGTTGGCCATCAACATTTAGCTTTTCAGGCCACTAGCACACGCATGCATCTAAGGTTGTTTTGAGCTTGCTCTTCAATTGCGTGGTGACTAGGACCAATCACTTGCAAGGACAAGGTATGATGCAAGGTTGCTATGCATAATATTGCTAATGGTGCACAGTAACTTTGAGATTTGACCTCATGATAAGGCACGCTTTAGTAGCGAAGTTTCTAAAGTTGCTGGGCGGGAGGGCATGGATCACCTTGATGTGCGGCTGGAAGACAATGGGGGGGTTCTTGTTCATAACCAGGCGAGTGAACACAAGGGCCTCTATCTTCAGGTTGGAATTCGATGACTTGTCCTGCAAGAAACCAACAAGACGAGGTCTTAGTAAACAAAGTGGAGGCCAATGTGCATACCTTCAGACCTTAGAGATGTTTAGAGTCCACGTAAATTGTGTGACTGACAGACTTGAAAGCGAGCCAGCAGCTGACAGCTCCGACAAAGAAGCACCTTGGACTATCGCAGACTCCCAGCAAGAGTTTGCAGCCGAGACACTCAGCAAGCAGGCAAGCGAGCTGTGAGAGCAGAAGGCAAGGGAGCTGAGCGGGGGAGCAGAACTGGGCCTTATGAGCTGAGCAGAGGAGCAGCGCAGGGCCTTGTGCTTGACTGTGAGAGACGGGCTCACGGGCCAAAGGCGCGTTCTTACATTGAGGGCTTTTTCAATGCCAGGCACCAGGGAGGCGATGTGATCGGCGAGGCTATTTGGCAGCACCATGACTAGCTCCTTCAGCACCGAGAACGCCCCAACCTGCACTCCCAGCACAAATGAGGGGGGGGGGAGGGAGGGGGTCAGCGTGAAAGAAGGTGCTGAAGGCGGCTAGGAGGTGCAGGCACATGCCTACGCTACAGTGGAGTTGCTGCAGTGACGCCTGCCTTCTAAGACTAGCCTGCTGCCCTCTTTCTGGTCATTTATGGATTACTCTATATATATGCGTATAGGAGGAAAAAGCTGGAAATCACATACAAGAAAGATTTGTACTCACCACCCCAAATTTCCTCACCCCCGATCGCTCTAGTGCAGAAGCGCGTCACAAGAATGAGGTAGACATACGAGAAGAAGATTCAAAGGTGCGCCATACCTTGGTCTTCACTGACTTCTCCCGGAGCTGCTTGTTGAGGGAGCGCACCACCTTGGGCACTTCTTGCTGCAGCATGTGTAGCGGGCTGCAGGGACACACGAGTGACCATCAAGCTTCTCAGCCCCTGACAAGCTTCGCATTCACATCCCCCGAGTCGCAGTCAAGCACCAGCTTTTGTAGCAAAGGCGGCGAGGACAGGTCACACCACACGCGGCCTCCAGCCATGCACAAGTACGCGTACCACTTGCCCTACCACTTCCTCTCACACAGCTTCACAAGTGGTCACAACTGGTGGCCTGCAACCAACGCAGGGGTTGACATGCTACTCTGAAAGTCACCTGGTAGTCCACGTCTTTTGAAAGACCTTGACACGGAACCATCCCTGCCAGGCCTGAACCCGGCACTGGCAGACAACCTCTTGCTGTTACACGGCAAGCTAAGCCTCGCCGCAGCAACGCAAGCATCAAGCATATCATCTCCTGAGAGTAAAGGGTGGGACACATGGGAGCACTTCGCAGCAGTCGCCACCGATGATACAGAAACAAGGCAGATATTGCGCGTTGGGCTCGAGGCTGCACCCTAGCTGGTAGTTCGAGATCTGATGAGTCAAAGGGTGGGGCTTGGGAGGGGAGAAGGAATCCAAGGGGCTTACGTGCCAGGCTCGACGGTGTTGGAGTTTCCCTTGGTGACATGTCCAGTCTGTCGCAACAGGTCAATGAAGGCATTGAACACGTCGATCTGCACATGATGCACTTGGAGCAAGGGACTCAGCTTCTGCAAAAACCCCGAGGTTCTAGGCAGACTTTGATAGCATTTAATATCAATTACAGAAAAAAACGAGGAATACTTCAAAGTTATAAATAGCACTCGGACTGCCCGCACCCTCAAGCTTGCAGCTATTGGACAAGTTTCAAAGACACAGCAGGCTTCATTCTGTGACTAGCTGAAACTGAAGCTGGACAGGCACAAAGGCGCAGAAGCAAGCGTATGTAATAATTAAGGAGATGCAGAGAAGAAACTAAGGTTCAAGGCATGTCATGATGACAGAAGTGGCTGTGAGCATGCAGACCACTGCCACCATTCCAGAAACCTTACCTTGACATTCTCTTCTCGTTCCCTGAACCTCTCTATCAGTCTTGGGGAGGCCTGCAAGGCGCCATGCACATCCACAGACGTCAGGAACCGGCGCTCAAGGAGTATTACTGCGTACAATTTCAGGTCCAAAGGACAGACATCCAGCTCAAGTCTTCCCAGCGCCATAGCAATACAGATTTGGCCATCCTTTCTCTTCACCTTAGGCACAAATCATCAGGAGGAAGTGCCTCAAGCACAGCACCTTTTGGTACAGAGTTGGTAGCATCTCTGGCCTGGACACGATCACTGCGGAGAGACACTTGGCGGCCGCACGCCGCACCTTCCAGCTCACGTCCTCATCGTCGCTGTACTCATCTGCGCTCTCACTGCACGTCATCGAAAAGAGCCCCAGCTGTTCTCAGTCTAGCTTCTTGCTAAGAGTGGCCTTGCTTACGTATCTTCCTCCTCACACACGTAGCTCGGGACAATAATTCACCAATTACTCACATACCACGGTAGTTCACGCTGGAAAGGGGCTGCCCTCTACACAGATGTCAAGATGAATACACCTTGCTATGATGCCAAATAACTTCTAGAGGCCACTTGTAAACCTCCGCCTGAACAGGCCCGTGCCTTGGCCTGCCTTCTCTCCTCACAATGATTCCACTCCATCATCCCTTCTCTGGGCAGCTTCAGCAAATAGTGCCGGCAGCTCTCGATTGTTTTGTGTTGCTTAGCTTCTGAGCATTATAATCCAGTCCTACTATTCCACCAGGAGACAGTTTGTCTGAAGGTCCCCTCACTGACACACCCTGGCCTACGGTTCAACTGCTAACTGCTCCACTACCTCCCACACCACGCTCTATTGAAACCCTCACGCCCTTCGTCACTTTCTACTCCAAGGTCTTGCTTCAGATATGATTCAAAACTATAACTAAAATGACCACTTCAAGGCCACGTGCTCGGTATAACTCTCCTCCACTCCACCATGAGCCAGAGGTTTGAGAGGAAAGACAGGGTGAGGCACTACTCATGCAAACATATATTTCAGAGATAACACAACAGTCTCTCGATGTGAGTTCCAGCAATAATCTGAAAACTTCTGCCGGCCCCATTGCCAACATCAATATCTTTGCTCTTACAGGCACAATGTTGACGAAGAGAGACCTAGAATTGATAGGGTAACAGTTCGTTGAAGTGTCTTTTGAGTGGGTTTCAGTGGGATATCAAGCGTCTGACGGTCTTACTCGTCTTCATCTTCCTCCTCGTCCAACTCTCCCTCCTGGTCCTCCTCCATGTCATCGGTATAGTTTGGGTCGTAGCTCAAGTACTCTAGAGCCAAATCCAGAATAGTGCCACAATGCTCTCCAACATCACGTGGACACCGGAGAACAAAACTCTCCAAAGCCTGCGAGCCAAATTAACCCAAAATTTCAAGGGGAGCTGAAGCTGTCGGGGCTTTTGGGGAAGGGGAATGAAATTGCATTCAAAACGAAGAGGGGAGGCTATCGAAGGGCGTTGGGGACAGACAACAACTGTTCCAATCCGTAATGGCTCAAAGGTGACAGTTGGCATCCTTCGAGCAAAGTGATAGAAAGGATCTTTGAGGACTGATCTGGGGTGCCTTATTCGTCGCTCGACCACAGAGGAAAGGTTTGAGAGGCAAACTTTTGAACCCTTTCATATCTTGAGGTTTACCTATCAGAGTGTAGTGCATGTGCTTCAGACAAGCGCCCATGTCCACCATTATAAGACAACAATAAGGAGGAGCACTACACGAGCATGGCATTGGGCATGTTGCAAAAAGACGGAGTAAACTACCAGCTACCCATAGCCATAAATACGTTCAAGAGAAGCTTCACATACAGCTCAAATGTTTACTGCCAGCAGTGCCCATGAGGAATTATACTGACCTGCAGACTGTACTCACGAAGCTCGTCGTCGTTTTCAGACGCATTCTTGCAGTACCCCAGCAGCAGTGACAGCACTTCACTCAAAAAGGGGCCAAATCGATAGCCTACAGAGCGACTGAAGACATAGGAAGCAACACCAAGTTACAAAGCAGGCCAAACTCCATCACTGACAAATTATTATGCCCACATAAACAATTTACCTCGTGTACCCACTGCTCCGTGGGCGTACTACACCAGCGTGAATGCACGAGCTGGCTGGAAATAGGTAAGGCTAGGCAGACACTAGTTGGTTTCTTTGTTCTTCGTGAGCTGACATTTCCAGATGCAGCCTTATGGACTGCCTGTGTCTCAGTGGAGCGAGTACTCTTGATCAGGATCAGGAGTGAGTTGGTTTCTGCATGTCAACTCCCTAGACATCATGTACACACGCAAGAAGCCCATGCAACAACATTTCCAAAACTTTGGTAATAAACGGACTATAGAGGTTTATACGAATGGAGTACAAGGATTTAGAGCGTACAAACCATGTAGCAGGAGAAGCAACAACGGCAGGTCCAGAAGAATTCAAAAAATCAAAGGCTGATGGTACATGCACGTAAAAGCTCAACTCACCATAAAGCTCCAACCATCTGTATGTACGAGCGCGTCATGTCTGGTTTGACATCCTTCTTGCCCAACATCAAAACCACATTTGAGGTGGCCCGATTCAACAGGTCGTCGGATATATGTGTAGCCAAGTGAGCTGCAACAGAAACAAAACTGGTGGTGATGAGATGCCACTGGTTCCCGGCTTACTGTATTCAAGTCAAGCGCGCTCTTTTGAGCAACAACTCTCACCCGTGAAATTCATTACAACCAGGGAGACCTAGACAAACAAAAGGTTGCTACCTAACCTCTTCCCTTCAAAATTAATTATCAGTCCTTAGAGAGCCTAACATGCGCTTAAAATTGAAGCGAAATTCTTTGAAGCTGCATTCAAGACTGCTGTGTGATACTGAAACGGATGGCCTACTTCATACTGCTGCTTTGCTGCCGGTTCTGCAGACAACAGAAGCAGAAGATGCAGGCTGACCACCAACCTAAGCAGTGGATGGCCCTCTTTCTTAAACCCGCCCTTCCTGTGTTCAGCTGAGCAAGCAGAGCTTCCACAACCTTCTCATGGTCCTTTCCCACGAGGTTTCCAAACCTCTGAAGAACGTCATTCATGGCATCCAAGCATTCGCTCTTAATCTCAGTGCTTGTAGTCTGCACCAGAAGCACAAGGGACAAGGAAGTTTGATGTCAGCATGAGCAGCTGCAGGGTGTAGATTAAATGACAGCCTACATCGGCAGCATGGACTATAATTGACTGTTTAAAGGTTAAAGCACCAGCACGTCAACACAGCATCACCTGGCTTCTATCAAACATGTGCTACTCCCTCGAACCTGAAGCCCTCAAGCAGGAATTATTTCTCTCTCGACAAAGTATGTTTACTCCAGAATTGAGCAAAGAGCTGAAATATACGTGCCAATAACAACCCAAAATCACATGGCATTTGAATTAAGTATACACGCTGTCTACAGCTTGCCATCACCACACACTGATGTATGCAAGAAAAGATTCAGCAGACGATCATGATTTGCGAAGAAAGAATAAGACAGGTCCTGACACAAGTGACATTCCAATAAAGCAACCAACTCTAGAGCAGGCAGTTTGACTAATTAGGAAATTAGCCGTTAATCTACTTACTGGCGAATTTATGCCTTGAAGCAGTTTGGGGAGCAGAGTAAACACAACACTTTGAGCTGCAACGCCGTGCGGGATCTCGGCAATCACTGTCTTCAAAGCAATACTTGCTATATCTCGCTGTTGATCTTTAGCTGTCAGCAGCTTCGTGACAAGAGTCTCACAAATTTCTACGACTCTGGCCTCGTTCACCTTCTTGACTAGTGGAGCCAAGCTGGATCCCAACCCACAAAATACGGCATGCAAAATATAAATTGATAAACAAGTGCTATACAAAACCAGTGCACGCACTATTAAGCGAGATAGTCAAAGGCCCTCCTGGTATGTGTATATTTGACTTGCGTCAGCTGATTATGACCAGGAGAAAGGATAGAGAGCACCAACTTCTTTGTAGATTTACAAAGCCTGACTTAAGTGCTGCAGAACGAAAGAACAAGAAATTAACACATAGTCATCTAGAAACCCACCATTTCACTGCCAGCCCAGAAATGTCGCCAGAGGCGTCATCTAGCTGTTGTACAATTATCTGACAAAGCTTCTTCTCTGTCTCCGGATCAGTCTTGAAGGTATCTCTCTGCAACTCATTTAGCAAGTCTGACGTTCCCATGTATCTGAAATCTTTGTCTTTTGAGGCAATCTGCACAAGCGAGGAAGACCGAGTGTTATCATGCATTGATCGATAGGATTCTGACCGGTCTTTAGCTTTCCCATAATCTACGCTCAAAATCAAAAGCAGAAGAAGACCAACACGTACCCTCTCAAAAGCAGTGCTTACTGCTACACCGCTTGCCATGTTGCCTGTTGTATTAAACCAAGAAGCAATGTATGACTTGTATAGATTTCAATCCCCAAACGGCTGAACAAGAGAAGTTCACAAGTTAAACATGGGCATTTTGAAGCTCATGGATTTTCTTCTAAGCCTCTTTAAGCTCTCCTTATGATATAGTCGCTCTTATACTGCAGCTAGGCATGCATGTGTTATGTGATGGGCAGGAAATCTGGTGTTAAACATCGTTAATTTGACTTCCGACTTCACGACAAACCGCACGGGCATTCATAGAGGCGACAAACTTCACCAAGGTTCCGAGTCACGACGACCCATGCAAACGCGAGTAAAGGATATCACGTTGAATGTCAATTTACATCGTGTGGTATATCTGGCTACGTTGACTTCAAGTCCGTCACGAGTGAGAGGGAGATAAAGCAGGCTGAAGCTTGCTGAAGCTGGCTGAAGCTGGGGTGGGCTGAGCTGGGCCAGGCTGCTGGGCCCCAGGGTGGGCCCTGTGGGGCCCTGGGCTGAAGTGGGCTGAATCAGGCAGACGTGGGCCGATGTGGCTACTGGCCGTACGCTGTCAGACACTGGCAGATGCTGGACGCTGTGCTAGGCTGACCAGGGCAGACTGGCGGCAGACGGTAGAAGTCACCGATGACGACGTTTCGTCCATGCAGGAGTCTCGTGCGCTCGCTCCCTGAGGAAGTGCATGAAGCCATTTAAACACGTTGGAAGTGCTCCACAAGAAAACTTGCGTCTAATAGCTAGAATATTGTACACTTAGCTTTTGATCCAGCACCGAAGCTTGAAGCGAGCTGTGAGAAAGGTTCTCTCCTTTTTCTTGGTCAGCTCGTGTAGGTGGATGGAAGAGCTTCTGCGATTTCAGATTGGGAAGTGCTATTTCACCATAGAAACATGAAGTAGTCCTATCATCTCATTCTCGAATAAGCGTGACGCAAGGAAGAGCAGTTGCATGATACTGCTGCGTGATTTAATGGCTACCGCAATGCTTCAAAGCAGCCTATGTTTCTCGAATGTTCGGATGGACAAGGCAGCATTATGTGCGCCATCCGACTCCAAGCATAACCTCCTTGCCTTTGCAAAAGGCGAATCTTATCCCTACAGACGACGTCCTAAAAGCTCTTTTTATTTGAAGTTTTGCAAGAACAATCCTTTCGGGCGAGATCAACTTAGAGCGTCAAATGTCCCTCACAACCTTTTGGGTCCTGCTTATATCAAAAAGTCTTTACGTGGCACCTCTCGGTGCCCTTATATTAGCCCGATCTTCAGAAGTAGAAAAGGCAGGGAAATATTGAACTTGCAGGCAAGCAATGAAGGGTCGAGGGATGTGATTCTGCTAGAAACCAGCGATGATCAACCCTCGCCGTCAAGCGAAGCTCCAGTATCGGAAAATGATGGTGATCAGGAGTCGCCGTTGCAAAGGTTCTGGAATGACGCTAGGTAGGCCGCATTTATTCTCTTTTCCTCTATCATCTTGGGCGAGACCGGGACATCCCCTTAAATCAAACTTGATATCTGGAAAAAGGAAAGGAAACAAAAGGGACGTAAAAAAAGCACGGGAACAAACAAATTCGATTGAAAGTAATGAGCAGTGAATTGAAGGAGCAGAGAATAAAGTCAGGAGCAATTTTTTTCTTAATTTAGACGTATGTTACAGCACCGCACTAGATGGAAGCAGGCCATTTCATCAGAAGCAAACTTGTTAAGCTAGTGTGAGGGCTATTACTTTCCGCGGGCCTTCTGCATAAGAAGTATGTTACCGAAGTACAGTAACGGCAACATTGTAAGAGTGTCGCCGACAATACAAGTTGTAGTACGTTTCATCCCCATGTACCTCAGCCATTTGTTTGAGCACAAGGCATGGGCTGCTGTCTTTATAACTGGAGCTTTCACTGCACAAATACGCCCAAGACAGCCACTTGTTGCAACAGAGCTACATTCTAATTAGCCCGCAAGAAGTGCAGAGTGATGAGGTGCTGCTGCTCTGCCAGATGTCAGGAGCGTAGGCCAGGGACCGATGCAGCGCTCCCCGCTGGCCCATGATTTGGGGACCTCCCCTCCATCTGAGAATCCCTCGTCTGCAAGGGACACAGACAAAGTTGCAAAGAGCAGATGGGAGAAACTGAAGAGCAAGGCGGGACGCGGGGGGGGGGGGNGGGGGGGGGGGGGGGGGGGGGGGGGGGGGGGGGGGAAGAAACCAACAAACTGACAACGAGCAACAACGGGACAACAACAAAACGGCGGCTAAACGACAACGGATCCAAGAACAGGAAGCCTACAGGGGCAGTAACTAAACGTCAACGGAACTGGAACTAAACAACAGCAACACAACAACAGAACGATAACAGGACAACAGGAGAACAACAGCCAATCCGCAAACCCTCCGTGCCTCTCCCCGATCCGCATGGGCTGGCCAGATGAGAGCTCGAGCTCGAGGTCCCGCTGTTGTCCATCCCCTCCTCCCCTCCCCCCCTCCCNTGCTGCCGGTGCATTATACCACAGGGGGTAGCACCTACGCAGCAGGGCTGGGCTTACCAAGCGATGTGAGCAAGCGAGGGAGGGGGAGCCCCTCCATGTCTCCTTGAGGGGGAATTTTAACTGCTCCCAAAGCTTCAGGTAGGCAGGGAGGTGGGCCGGCAGGCTGGTAAAATGGCAGGCAGGTGAGTTACTGGCAGACAGGGGGGTAGACTGGCAGGCGGGCGGGTTGGCAGGCAAGCAGGCACGCAGGCCGGCAGGCGGCTAGACTGACAGGCAGGCAGGCAAAGGAGGTGGGCTGCATGCGTTTGCTTGCAGGGCAGCGATGCTGCTCCAATGCGGGGCCGGCTGAAGCAGAGGCTGTAGCCGGGGCTGGAGCACGCTCCATGTTGCATGCCAACAGCTTGACAGTTGTCCCTCTCGCCCTTGCGGAGCAAGCAACAGCCCCCTGGCTGGCATGGACAGGAGGAACAACCTTCCCTCTGCCTGACCTACTCCAATCACGTGCTCATCTACTGAACCCCCTCGTTGTGCCACGTCCCAATTGTCCCACTCGTGCTGCGTCCGCTTGTCGCGCCTGCATCCCTGCAAGTTGGCACCACGGGCACGCGCGCTCTGCTGCGTATGCTGCCAGGTGTCCCCCCGCTTTTGGACATGTAACCTGCCCTTCACCTCTCTGAGGCTCCCCCCTGGCTCCTCCTCCTTTTCCTCCTCCTCCTCCTCCTCCTCCTTTTCGTCCCCCTGCCTGCTCTTCTTCCCCTGGAACCAGGAACTCTCAACACCGCATGCCCATCCTTGCAGGCCTCACTAATAGCCATCCCATCCCCCCCCCTTTCCCCCCTTCTCCTTCTCCTCCTTTCCGCCGCCGCCTTCACCTCCTCCTCTCTTCCCCCGCCCGTTTCCTGTCCCATTCGCCCTTTCCCCACCCCCCTCTCTCCCCCCCCTCTGTGCACATCCGTGCGTGTGCTTGTTCCGTGCGTCGCCAGCTCCGTGTTTGCGCGTGACGCTCTGGGCCTGGAAATCGCGCTCATCGCAGGGCCTGCGCTGCTGGCGCTCATGGCGGACCCCCTGGCGTCGCTCGTGGACACCTACTACATCGCCCATATAGGTACCGCCGGACAGCCAGCCAGCCAGCACTTGGCCGTCGTCTGCCCTGCTCCTTCCAGGGGCCCTCCAAGGCCCATCGCTGCTGCTGCTGCTGCTGCTGCTGCTGCTGCTAGTAGCAGAAGAGATCCCGGACCCCTTCGATCCTGACCCCGCCCCGGAGCCCCCACCATGGCGCCAAGGGGCTATTCAGCCATCTCTCGCTTCTGCATCCAGCTTGCTGCCGCGCCGTGCTCGTATCAGATTGCGTGCTCTGTGCCCGAATGTCCGCTGAATGTGCTACCCCTGTCAGGGAAATTCTGTATTCCCGACCCTAACTCTCAACCCTAGCCCTGCCCCTACTTACCACTCGACTTAACCCGAACCCCGAACCCGAAATCCTTAGAACCCCCACCCCTTGGCCCCCGCAGGCCCCGTGGAGCTGGCGGCCGTGGGGGTGTCCATCTCGGTGTTCAACCTGGTGTCCAAGGTCTTCAACTTCCCGCTGCTCAACGTCACCACCTCCTTCGTGGCGGAGGACGGCGAGGAGAGAGAGCGCGAGCAGGCGCGCGCGCGCCTCGGGGACCCCGCCACCCGCCAGGCGGCGGCTGCCGCCACTCCCCCGCAGACCACCGGAGAGAACGGCGCTGCTTCCCCCTCCTCGTCCTCCTCGTCCTCCTCTCCCACCTCCTCCTGCTCCTCCTCCTCCTCCTCCTCCTCCTCCTCCTCCTCGCCCTCATCGAAGCCCGAAAGTCTTCCTGTGGGCGGTGAGTTTCACTTCCTTCCGTCTCCTCCGTTACTTGATTTGTGAACCCTAAATCCTCCCCCCCCCTCCCCCCGGGCCCAAGGGCCCCACCCTCGTCCGGCGCCCGCGCCCCCCCTTGCCTTCCTCTTCAAAGGTGCGCTATGTCGTAGGTCCCGTGAAGTATTACAAGCCCCCCCCCCCCCCCCCCCCCCCC
>WELA01010375.1:280542-307648 GCA_009602735.1 Mesotaenium endlicherianum
GCATCGGGGACAGGAGGCGGGGGTGGGGAGGAGGGGAAGGGGGGGAACGTCATTTAAAAAGGCTTGATGGACGAGCGGCAGGAGTCGTGTATTGGCGATCCGACTTGTGACTCATTGCGTGCTTGTGAAGTTTGGGCGTGTCTGTGCTTCTTCGCGCTCTCTGTTGATCTGTCGCTGGGTGCAATTGGTTGGATGATGGACCTGCATCAGGTGTGTTGTGGTCATAAAATTGGCCAAGCAAAACCTTGCCGAGTGAAATCGCCAGAGCGAGATTGGCAAGGGGGAGACTTGCAAAAAAGAAGTCGACAAACCGTCGGACCGAAACTGGCAGGAGGGAAATCGGCATTGAAATTGGCAGCGGTTCGCATCCGGCTGTAGATCCATGTTAGATAGACAAGACAACTGTTGCTGTTGGACGATGCCTCTCAAACAATCATCCAGTTGCTCCGCCCGCGACGCGAGAGTGGCCAAGACGGTGTTCTCCGGAGGGCCCGGCTCGCTCTTCCGCCTTCCTTGCCTACCTCTATCTCTCCCTCCACTTTCCTGCCCACGTTGTTTTACCAGGACTCTTGTCCAGCATCTTGGTAGCCGGCACCCTTCCAGCCGCCTTTAGGAAATACTTCCTCTCGGGGCACTCCTTTATCAAGCACGACTTTTTTTTGGGATCATGGCTGTGCAGGTTTGGCACATACTCGGGCCCGTGGCAGCTTTTGCGCGAGAAGGAGGCTGGGCAAGTCAAAGGGTACAACTCTGTGGAGGATGACTGCTAGAGTTTTCCATTGTGTTCTACCCATAGCATGGGGAGTGCATAGAGGAAATTAAGGGCAACTAAGGGGAAAATTGAGGGCAACTAAGGGAAATCTCGACGCGTGCATCTCTTGCCAAGTGGTCGAGCCTTGTACATATGACGAAAGATTGCAAGACTGCACTGTCAGACTGCATTCTCTTTCTGACTCACGAACTTTTTCCCTCAAAAATAGCGACGTTGTACTTAGCATATCACCATCTTCAAAAGATTTTGTGATGTAACATAGTGCACTGCACTGCATTGCATTGCAGACTCAGCTAGAATTGTGATTTTGAAGTCGTTGGCCAAGGGCGTTAGGCATTTTTAGTCTTATTAGGGCCGGTTATGCAGTGCTTACACTTGTGGAAACTTGCTCTTTCCTTGAAAATAATAGCCCAGGAGCTAGTCGCAGCATTGAAGGAAGGGGCAAAAGTGGCCCACGGGAACCCATAAGGAACCAAATTGAATGATATTACACCCAAGAGTGTTGCAGCATATTGATAAGAATTTTTGATAATAACGATTCAGCATACACAAAATCAAAAAGGTGTTCACAAATGAAGTAGGATGCAAGGCCTTGTTATACATATAGCCGCACATTTTTTTTAAATGGAAAACTTACAAAAAAAAAGTTATGCCCATTGTCGTGTGAGAAGCTGTCGACGACCATAGAGGTCGGTAACACGTGCAAAATGACCTCAATGGCAGTAGGTAAAAACCCCCCTAAGACTAAATGGGGGAAAAGGCCACTGCCTTGGACTTGCGAAAAAGTGTTATTAAGCACTATTACTGCTATTAATGCAGCTATAGAGAGAGAGCAAGTTAAAGGGAGAGGACTAAAGGAACTAGCCATCTTAGCTGACTATGAAGCACCCCCCCAATGTGAAAGGCTCAAAAGTAGGGGCCTTCCCCTCAGCGGAGGAGCCTACTGGACTGTAGTGGCTACAAGAATGTGGAGCACAGGGAGGAGGTGGAAGCGCACTTTTACTATCCTAGCAAATGTGAAGGTGAGGTAGAGTAGCTCAGCTTAGGGGAGCCCCCTTGGTCTCGCTTCAACACAAACGTCGGAGGACTTTAGCAACATTCAAAAAGATGATGTAAGAAGAATTGATAATATTTTAGAGTAGACATAGTTCCAAGTGCCTTCCTAAGCGTGAAGGCACACTATTATTACAAAACATGGTCTCGCTCTTCCTCTCCCCTGCTTTGCTCTCTGGTGCAAAATCATTCTACCTAATTGTTAGCTTGCATAATGCGTGGTTTTGCAGGAATCGCGTACGGATTAGATGCTCAAGTGTTCGTGGCTGGCAATCTTGCGCACCACAAAACGTGGTGGTGGTAACAAGCCTACGCTCCTTATCTTACAAGAACGTCTAACCAACGTGGCCGACGTTCCTTGCCCACCCACTACTCAATAGCCAAGTCAACCGGTAGCGACCGTCGTAAGCTGACTAGCCAGTGTCCTAGTTTTAGAATACTTGCATATTGGCCTAACTTACCATATTTTTACTTCGTATCTTATACGTATACGTATCAAAATACAACTCTAAAAACAGTGGTCCATTTTTTAAATTTAAAACCAAAATAAAAGTTCCCTTATATAGGCGGAGGGTTGACATAATTTGTTTTTTGACCATTCTTGACGCCCCTGTCATTCTCCACCAAACGCGATCGACAAAATTTTCAACAAATTTTCA
Organism: Mesotaenium endlicherianum; assembly: GCA_009602735.1. Taxonomy (NCBI): domain Eukaryota; kingdom Viridiplantae; phylum Streptophyta; class Zygnematophyceae; order Zygnematales; family Mesotaeniaceae; genus Mesotaenium; species Mesotaenium endlicherianum. The sequence continues at coordinate 283,027 of WELA01010375.1, forward strand.
AAAAGTTACAACCGCAAACAATCTATTACTGAATTCACACGCTTGGCGTATTTTGGCGTATTTAATGTTTGCAATTTCGGCAGACCCATATATACTTCACCGGATTTAGCCATTACGTATAGGTCGTATCCGTATTTTAAAACTCGGGTCAGTGTAGACCCACAACTTGTGGTGGCGAGGCGCATGTGAGAGTCGGTGAGTTACACTAAGTCCAGGGGAGCCTCATGGCAACTCAAAAGGGGCCTCATGAGGGGACTTGGGCTAGCACAACTTAGGCGAGGAAGCTCCTAGCTGGCCTGGCCCTCCTCTACCATCCCAACCCCCCATGGATGACCTCAACTAGTACAAGGCAGTCGACACAAGCTGCAAGGGACAAGTATGTGCCTGACAGCTGTCGCTTGAGAAGTTGTCGGCGACCATAGAGGTCGGTAATACGTACGAAACGACCTAAATGGAAGTGGATTAAAACCCCCTTAAGACTTATTGGGGGAAAAGCTCACTGCCTTAGTGAAATTGCGGAAAAATGTTATCAAGGAAAATTACTACTATTGTTGCAGCTATAGAGAGAGAGCAAGCTAAAGGGAGAGGACTAAAGGAACCAACCATTTTGGCTAAAGCCTGTCTATGAAACACCCCCCCCAGCTAAAGTGGAGGGGTCAAACGAGAAGATTGGAGGAAAAGTTGAAGAAGGCAAAGTCAGCGCGAGATTGGAAATCAAGGCCTTTTGTAGTGAAACAGATAGATAAAGTACTTAGTAAAACAGAATACTTTATTTATTCAAGACAAGGATCTTTGAACACAAGTGGTAGCTTCTTGAAAGAGAGATGGCTTCTTGAAAGTTAATATATTTCTGGATTTTGGCAAGTACAAGAGTGATTCTCCAATGTCTTTCTATGTTCTAGCTCTTGTTTATATACTTGCTACATAAGTAATTTCTAGGAAGGTGTATGTTGATGTGTTGGCACCCAACACATCCCAAAACTTGCCACCTCTTTCTAGAATAATGTACACATGTCCTTTTGACCTAAAAATGGCACATTTGACTTTTGCCACATGGAGTTCTTCTAGGTCTTTCCTCTAACTTCGAAAATGCCTTGGAAGGTTCAAAGGACATGAACCAAGTTACTAGAGTACCTATTCACACTTGACTCCACACAATACTACTCCAAATATATTTGAAAACATTAAAATATATGCAAACTAATATATAATAACTCAAATCACTACATCACCCCCCCGATAGAAAAAGCGACGTCTCGGCGCGTCAAGTCAGGTCTTACACATGTGGAGCAAACTAGTCAACAGTTTCAAGTCAGATGCCACACATGTGAAGAGGACTAGTCAAAGGCGCCAAGTCAGGTGCTACACATGTAAGGTAGACTAGGCAAGGTCGTAGGTGGTGTGACCTTATTGGCTAGCCTACTCCTTAATGATAAAGAAAATTGTACAAGTTGGCCCAGAATCTGCCACGAACTCAAAAATTCATAGCGGCCACAGAACTGCTCCAAATCTGAAAATTCGAGTGCCAGACGGACCGCGTCGGAGAACTCTACCGGGTCACCAAATTTGAGAGCATTCTCATTTCTGGAGTGTCGTTGAGAGCTGAGAGAGTAGGCACTCCTCCAAATCTGTGCAGAAACTTCTGAAAATCATAAGTCCTTCTATACTTCTCCAAATTCTGCAAACTAAGTCTCAAACTGGGCGCTGTAAGATGTTCTACCAGAGTCTTGAGTTTCAGAGCATTCCAAGTTCAGGGGAGGGCACAATGTCAGAAGGCATATTCTGCCCTAACAATGCCAGCAGCCTGACCCCCTTCTACTTAGAGCATCATATCTCTCTCACCAGTGCTCCAAATTGAGCAAACTTGGACTCTAAATGACCGGCTACTCATGGACTACAGCCAGGTAAATTTTCAGAATTTATTATGCAGAGACCTATTACCAGTAGCAGTTTTAGTTTTCTGTCCAGAAACTGCGAGAAGAGAAGAGTGTCTAATGTCAATTTTTCCTCTTTCTTGTTCTTGCAGGCTGCCTCCAAGGGGTCTTCTGCTGCTTCTTGATGGTGGCAGGCTGCCTCCCTGAAGTCTTCGGGCTTCTAGTAGAGAGACTTGGGGCTGGTCCAAGATGGGGGTTGGCGGCATGGAAGCGCTTCAACTTTCTCTGAACTTTGTCAAGGTAGTGCGCCGCCACCCAACTATTCTCCGAATCTGGATATCCTTTCCACTTGATCAAGTATTGCTGCTGTCTCCTGAAATTTCTCATAGCCACTATGTCTTCCACTTCGTACTCCAAATGATCATCCACTATTGTTGGGGCTGGTGGGGTTGTCACACGTCCTGGGAACTTGTTGTCGGGTTGCACATATGGCTTGAAGAGGGAAGCGTGGAATACGGGGTCGATGTGCATAGTCTGGGGAAGTTCTAGCTTGAAAGCAACGGGGTTGACTTGCTGGATAATCTTGAAGGGTCCCAAATACTTGGGAGAGAACTTGCTGCCGGCAGGCCTGTTGTTCAGGGAAATGTTCTTGGATGATAGTAACACGTTGTCACCCACTCTGTACGTAATTTCTCTTCTGGATCTGTTCGCCACTCTTGCTTGAGCATCTTGCGCGTGTTGTAGAGCTTTCTTCGCTGCTGTAAGGGCTGCTTCTAATGTCTCCATAAAATCTGTGGCTGCAGGTACTTCATCATGGCCAGCCGTGAAGCTCAGTGGCGTGGTCGGATGGAAGCCATAGTTGAGGAAGAATGGGGACTCTTGGGTAGAGGCCTGCGTAGTGTTGTTGTAGGCAAACTCGAGGGGGGTCAAGTACATGTCCCAGTCTTGCTCGAGGGTAGACACGTAGGCCTTTAGAGAGGTCTTTAGGGTACGATTCATACGCTCGGTTTGCCCATCTGATTGTGGGTGGTAGGCAGTAGACATATCCAGCGATGTACCCAAGTTCTTGAAGAGATTTTTCCAGAAATGGCTTGTGAATCTTGGATCTCTATCTGACACAATTCTTGATGGTAGTCCATGGAGTCGGAAGATGTTGTCAAAGATGAGTCTTGCAAGTTGTGGTGCTGTAGCCTTAGTCGTCGTGGGAATAAAATGAGCCATCTTGGTAAGTCTGTCCACCGCCGTGAGTATTGCATTATGGCCTCGAGGTGTCACGGGCAAGTCCACGATAAGGTCCATTGAGATGTCCGTCCATTGTCTTTCGGGGATTGGTAGTGGTTGGAGGAGTCCTCCCGCCTTTTGCGATGATGGCTTGATTCTTTGGCATGTGTCACAGCTCCTGCAGTACTCCTTGACTTGCTTAGACATGCCTGGCCAACAATAAGTCCTAGCTAGAACGCCCGTGGTCCTTAGGATTCCAAAGTGTCCTCCAAGAGGGTTGTCGTGTGCTTCTCGTAGAAGCAAGAGCCGGAGGTCTAAGTCATTAGGAACACATCTCTGGCCCGTATCTTGCCTCACCCAATAATTGCCTTCTTGCTTCTTGCATGGGTCCAAGGCTGCTTCTCCGTTCTTGTAGTAAGGGTCTCTTTCATAGGCGGCTGAAAATCGAGCTTCCAGATCTGTCTTCAGGGATACCATCACTGCATTTAATTGCAGTCTTGAGAGGGGGTCAGCCGGGTTTGTCTTGCCGGGCTGGTACTGAATCGTGATGTTGTATTGTTGCAAGTATCCGCTCCATCTTGCTTGTCTCCTTGAGAGATACGGCTGCGTTTGGAGGTGCTTTAACGCCTCGTGGTCCGTGGTGACCAGTACTTTGCGTCCTTCAACGTAGCAGCGCCAAACCTTCAAGGCATGTACAATCGCCAATGCCTCTCGCTCCGTGGTTGTATAATTTTGCTCGGCTGGATTTAGCTTCCTTGACTCGTAGGCGATGGGCTGCAGTCCCTTGCCTTGGTCTTGAAGCAGGATTGCTCCTATTGCATAGGAAGATGCATCGGTGATGACGTGGAAGGGCCAATCTGGGTTTGGACTTGGGAGTGTGAGCACCGGGGATGTGGTCAATCTTCGCTTTAACTCTTGAAATGCCTCTTCCTCTTTCTCGGTCCATGTATATAGCCTGTCCTTCTTGAGTAGATCTGTCAGGGGGGCTGCTATGTGCGAGAAGCCTTGGATGAATTTTCTGTACCAATTGGCAAATCCCAAGAATGACTGGAGTTCTTTCTTGGTCGTGGGGGTTGGCCATTCCTCCACCACCGTGGTCTTCTTGGGGTCCATCTTGATGCCATCAGCAGTCACGTGGAGACCTAGGAACTCCACTTCTTGTTTGGCAAACTCGCACTTTGACTCCTTCGCAAATAGCTTGTTTTGCTTCAATACTTCAAGGACTTCTTTCAAGTGTCTCGCATGCTCTTCAAGGGTCTTGCTGTAGATAAGGATGTCATCGATGAATACCACCACAAATCTGTCCAACATGGGCTGAAATATGGTGTTCATCATAGTCATGAAAGTTGCTGGCGCGTTGGTGAGTCCAAATGGCAGGACCATGAACTCAAAATGTCCATATCTTGTCCTGAATGCCGTCTTCTCTATGTCCGGTTCTGCGATGCGAATCTGGTGGTAGCCGCTCCGTAAGTCAATCTTCGTGAAGTACTTGGCTCCAACCAGCCGGTCCATGAGCTCATCCATGCGCGGCAGCGGGTATCGATTCTTGATGGTGATCTTGTTGAGGGCGCGATAGTCCACACACATCCTCAAGGTACCATCTTTCTTCTTGACAAATAGCACCGGGGCTCCAAATGGCGACTTGCTAGGTCGAATGAAGCCATGCTCCAGTAGCTCCTTGATTTGCTTCTTGACTTCGTCTAGCTCCGTGTATGACATTTTGAACGTAGGCCGAGAGATGGGCTTGCTTCCGGGCTCCAACTCTATCTTGTGGTCTACGAATCTTTTGGGGGGTAGGCCCTTGGGCAATTCCGGGGAGAACACTTCTTTGTAGTCCTCTAAGACTTCTTGTATCTCCTTGGGAACGGGGCTGCCTTCTTGACTCTCGATGTCTTTCTTGATGTCTTTTGGCGTGATCAAGGCCAAAAGAAGCTCGTGTCCCTTCCTCACAAGTCTCTTGAGTTGGAGGGCGGACAATAGTATCTCGTGTGCCGGCTTCTGGATGTCTTGGGTCTGGATATTCTGGATTGCGCGCAAAATACAGATTCTTGAAGTGATGTCATTCTTGATCTTGATAGTACCGGTCCTCCAATCAACTTGGGGGTTGTGCTTGGTCAACCAAGGCGTCCCTAGGATGACGTCGTACTTGCCCAATTGCATGGGGGAGAACACTACTCTATCCTTGAAGGACTTGATAGAGAGTGCCAAGGGGTACGTCTTCTTGGAAGGGGTAGTATAGGAGAATCCATCGGGCATCATAATCTCCTCGTCGTGGTCAAGAGTTCGCATAGTAATACCGTGCTTGGTGGCAAAATCTGCAGCAATGAAGTTGCCTTGAGCTCCGCTATCCACCAAGATGTGGACCTTCTCTCCTCCAAGGTAACCTCTCAAACTCATTGGGGCTGGAACGTCGTCTTCAACGGGGGTCTCCACCTCACTTGGCGTGTTGCCTTCTCGTGAAGTGGGTCTTGGGGTGGTAGGCTCCTGGCCTACCGGCGCTGTCCGTTTTTTGACAACTTTTTGGGGCATGAAAGTGCACGATGGCCCTTTTCCTTGCAATAAAAGCATAGTCCAGCCGTCATGAGAGCTTCTTTTTCAGCCGGGGAGAGTCTTGCTTTCACTCCTTGCTGGTTTCTTGCATCATAAGTGTCATTGGAGGGTCTTCCACTCTTCCGGGCAGCCGCGGGGTCCCTTTTAATAACTCCGATTTCCATGGGTGTGGGTCCAGATTCGGATGTGGAAGGGGCTGCGTACACCCGCGTCGTCGGTACCCGTGAAGATGAAGGCACGGAGTGCTTGAAATCCAAGGTATCCACCTTTTGGGCCACTTCAATGATCTTTGAGAAGTCCGTCAAGTCGCGTAACTCCACTTCCTTTGCCACCTTGGGTTTGAGGCCAAAGATGTAGCGGTCAATCTTCTCCTCGAGAGACATGTTGGGGATCTCAAGAGTGAGGGCGTGAAATCTGGATGTATACTCTTGAACGGACGTCGTTTGCTTGAGATGGTGGAGCTTTCCTCGGGCAATCTTCTCCGCATTGATGGGCATGAATTGCTTCTTGAGGGCCTCACGAAAATCTGCCCATCTTGCATATGATGGTGGGGGCTCTTGGCCGAGCATGGGGTGCGCCATAGCTTGATATATAGCCGCTTGATAGTTACGCCACCATGATGTTGCTGCTCCTCTAAGTAAGGTAACGGCAAAGGGAACGTAGTCCTCCTCGGGTACTTCAAGGAATGCGAGGTACGTCTCCACTTGGTAGAGCCATAAATTCAGGTTGGCACCTTTCCCGGGGTTGAAAGTGTCGGGTTTGCCGGGCTTGATGAGTTTCCTTGCTCTCGTTGGCTCTTGTGGAGGCGCTTGAGCCGGGGCTGGATTTTGAGCATTGCTCGCAATAGGGGCAACCATGGCAGCCATAGCTTCTCTTGACGCTTGCACGGTTGCTTCATAGGTGGCCAAGCCCACTTGGTTGTGGACGGTCATTAGGAAGGCTGCCCACTCATTTGCGGGAACTCCTTGTGGTGGGGTCAACTTTGCTATAGCGGCTGCCACGGGATTTGACGGTGCTCCTCCTTGTGGTGCTTCTTGTTGTTGGAGATTTCCTTGAGTAGGCTCTCCCATCGACGCTGGAGGAGGGTGTGCTCCTCCTTGTGGTGCTTCTTGTTGTTGCAGATTTTCTTGAGTGGGCTCTCCCATCGGCGCTGGAGGAGGGTGTCTTGGAGAGGAAGGGCTTCCTTCGAAAGCTTGCTGTTGGTCTTGAGGATCGGCCATCTTCTTGTGCTACCAAAGTGCCTAGCTCCGATACCATTGTAGTGAAACAGATAGATAAAGTACTTAGTAAAACAGAATACTTTATTATTCAAGACAAGGATCTTTGAACACAAGTGGTAGCTTCTTGAAAGAGAGATGGCTTCTTGAAAGTTAATATATTTCTGGATTTTGGCAAGTACAAGAGTGATTCTGGAATGTCTTTCTATGTTCTAGCTCTTGTTTATATACTTGCTACATAAGTAATTTCTAGGAAGGTGTATGTTGATGTGTTGGCACCCAACACATCCCAAAACTTGCCACCTCTTTCTAGAATAATGTACACATGTCCTTTTGACCTAAAAATGGCACATCTTACTTTTGCCACATGGAGTTCTTCTAGGTCTTTCCTCTAACTTCGAAAATGCCTTGGAAGGTTCAAAGGACATGAACCAAGTTACTAGAGTACCTATTCACACTTGAATCCACACAATACTACTCCAAATATATTTGAAAACATTAAAATATATGCAAACTAATATATAATAACTCAAATCACTACACCTTTGAGGATGAGTTATTGAAGAAGCCCGGAGGAACGTACTTTAGGGAGAAAGCTTGGAGCGTGGTGACGGGTAGACGTCGTGGATGGAATATAGTGTCGGGTCTGCTAGAGACTCGCGTCCGTCGGCAAAGGGTGTGCGGATAGCGTTGCGAGCGAAGGCGGAGAAGTTGTCGGTGAGAGACTGGCGGATGGCCGGGGTCAGCAGCGGCGGCGGCTGCGATGCCGTGGCCAGCAGGGATTGCTCCCACTAAGGTGACACAAGAACAGTCCCTGCGCGTAAGGGAAAAAAAAAGAAAGGGGCGAAAAAGGAACAGATTGAAGGTGGGAGTGCTAACCTAAGACTTGCAAAGAGGGAAATGCCAAGCATCGGTAGGAACGCGAGAAAGGGGAGGAGTTAGATAGGCTAAGTGCCACCCACGATTACGAGTATCGCATAACAGTATGGAAGCAGGATGCCGTGCAGACCCGCAATGTGCACAAGAATGGAGTTCAGCAGGGACGGTAGCAAGCCGAGGTTTCGTGGCGAATATGAGGAAGATGGCAAGGTGCGCAATTAGTGAGGTGCTCACGAACGGTGCGCCTGTCAGAACCCTCTAAAGTTAACACCCCATTGGGAAAGACCGCGTGCACCCGCAAGATGATAGGCCCAGCCTGGACGTCAAGGGTATCCTAAGGCTCTCGCTGAAAATACACATAATCCCCCACTTCAAACTTGAAGAGACGCGGCTTGCAAACACCACTACGGACGCGTGCGTAGCGAACAGTATCCCGATACTGACCAGTGAGAAGATTGCTCATAGCAAAAGGTATATGTTTCAGGAAGAGCAAAGCACGCTCGCGCAGATGGGTGTGAAGGACGTCAGGCGCTTGAGATCGAGAGAGACGTTAAGAAGACGACTCAAAGCGGAAGGAAGAAGGGGCTCTCGGTAGACAAGAAGGTAGGGCGAATAAGAACGGAGAGATGCCTGGTTATTGAAGTTATAGCCCATAGCAAGCCAAGGTATTAGAAGATCCCGGTCTCCCACATTGTGAGCTAGACAAAACTTACGCAACCCCCGCTTCACTGTCTGGACCACGCGCTCAGCTAAGCCTTATCCGCTTGCGGGTGATCGTGGGACGTAGTGCGGTGGTCCACAAACGAGCGTTTGAGGAGAGTGGAGAACTCACCTTGGAATTTGGTGCCCTTGTCAATGAGGACCTCAACACAAGCGGCAAACCGACAAAGAACGCGCACGCGCTCGGTGAATGCTGAAGCAACATACACGCTAGGCTTATTCACAAGATTAACGAGCTCAATCCATTTTGTCAGGTGTTCAAACATTATTAGTACGTACCTGTAACCCCGCCTAGAGAGAGGGAGAGGACTAGCTAGAGCGAGCGACCAGCGGTAGAACATACCCTGGATAGGAAGGGGCTGAAGAGAAGACGGAGTGGCGTTAAAACTAGTACGGACGCAATCATAGACTGAGCATGCACGCACAGCAGCCGCAACTTGAGTGACCAAGCCTACCCTCCAGTACTCTGTTTGTACGAGCGCAGCTGTGCGACGAGCGGCAAAATGGCCGAACTCGAGATGTATGCGAGAGATGAGAGCAGGACAATCGGCCAGGGGAGGAACAACCTTTCGGCTACCTGGCGTAGGCGGAGTAGGATACCGTCCTGCCAGCGGTTGCGCAGGCTGCGATGTCATATGCGATCGCACGTCTGAGGAGGAGTAGCTGGGGGTAAGGTACGAGTACACAGGAAATCGAGCAGAGCGAGATCATCCCAGACGTCTGGGAGAGTTGGAGGAGGAAGAATCTCAGAGATGGCAAATGTAGGCAACAGCCACGCGATCAACAGGTGCATCAGACCGAGGAGCATGGCACGGGATGTAGGCTTGACGTTGTCGTTGCTGAACGTCGCGTTGCTGTAGGTCAATTGCTCTGGCTGCAGCGCGTTGAATGGGCCTGGCGTAAGCGGCCAGGCTCAGTTCTTCACGTCTAGGTTCCTCGTCAGTGGTGGGTCAGGTGCTCCACCATTGCCACTTCCTCCTCCGCCTAAACCTCCGCCAGGTTGTGGTATCAAGACTCCTCCGCATCCCAAACCTCCTCCTTCCTCCCCATCTCCTCCCCCCTGGTCAGCTGCCTCTCAAATGGGGATAAGCTATAGCTGCTGCAGCTGCTGCAGGCGCAGCTTGTCCCACAAGCGAAATGGTGCGGATGAGGAATGGCTTGCTATTCTCGCAGAGGGTAAGGGCATCGTCGCTAAGATAATTTGGCAGCATTAGAAAGAAGTCGTCTTTGGTGACCCGGTCACTATACGTGCCTGTAAGACTGCGAATACGGCTTCTAATTGAGAACACAATGTATGAAGTGTCATGCTAGACGGCTTGCCGAAGAAGAGCTGCTGGCTAGGTCCAACAGCTCCAAAAGCCATTCCGTCTCATAAGCTGCGGAAGTCGTAAGCCTCCGATACGTTAGGACCCTCTGACCCTACTTTTTGAAAGAACATCAAGATCATGAGTGCTGGATGACGAGCTAGAGCTGACTTTGATGTCCGACTCAGATGGGTATTGTGGAGGTCAAAAAACTAACCCGCTGCGAGTCCTACCAAGTCCTGGAAGCATGCGAGTCTCGAGGAGGTACTGTTACTACGTGGTAGAAGAGAGGTCCTGTAAATTCCCAAAGCTGGCCAGACTTCAAGGTGGTCACAAAATTCCCAAGATTGCTTCGTTCCCCAATTTTTGTGAAGCCTAATCACACGCATATGAGACTTGGAATTGTATGTGAAAGGCTCAGGAATAAAGGCCTTCCCCTTAGTGGAGGAGCCTACTAGATTGTAGTGGCTACGAGAACGTGGAGCACAAGGAGGAGGCGGAAGCAGACTAGTATAAAACTAGCAGAGCTGAAGGCGAGGTAGGAGAGCTCGGCTCAGGGTAGCCCCCTCGGTCTCGCTTCAACACAAATGCCGTAAGACTTTAGCAAAATTCAAGAAGAGATGATGTCATAAGAAGAACTAATTTTATGATTTATCTTAGAGTAGACATACTATTCCTAGTGCCTTCCTAAGCGTGAAGGCATACTATTAGTACAAAACATGGTCTGGCTCTTCCTCTCCCCTGCTTTGCTCTTTACTTCAAAATCATTCTACCTAACTGTTAGCTGGCATAGTGCGTGGTTTCGCAGGAATCGCATACGGATTAGATGCTCAAGTGTTCGTGGCTGGCACGCCCAAGTATACTGCGCACCACGGGAAATGTGGTGGTGGTGACAAGCCTACGCTTCTTATCCTATAAGAACGTGTGACCGACGTGGCCGACGTTCCTTGTCCACCCACTACCTAATAGCCTGGTCAACTGGTAGCGACCGTCGTAAGCTGACTAGCCACTGTAGATCCACGAATTGCAGTGGCGAGGCGCGTGTGAGTTGGTGGGTTACATTACGTCCGGGGGAGCCTCATGGCACCTCAAAAGTGGCCTCATGAGGGAACTTGGGCTAGCACAGCTTAGGTCAGGAACCTCCTAGCTGGCCTAGCCCTCTCCTACCATCCCAACCCCCCATGGATGCACTCAATTAGTACAAGGCAGTCGACACAGGCTGCAAGGGACAAGTTTGTGCTTGACATTATTGTTAGTTTGAAGCTTGCACGTTTCACTTCTCATTCAAATTCTAGCATATGATAAAGAGAGTGAAAATATAGTGCAGATTATGGGTAATAGGGTAGAATGTAGAAGTGCACAAATGTACGCGCACGGTGATTTGTAGAAGCCGTTTTTACCTGCTCTGACCTAGACTACATCTATGCTTTTCTACATAGTTCAATGCATGAATTTCAAACATCAACTTAATGCTCGCCTCTACTGTTGTTTTCTTGCTAGCTTTTAGGGCCTACTGCTCTTTTGTTGAGAAGTGGGTGGGTGGGCTCTAGTAGCATTGCACAATGTGCATTGCATTGCTTGTAAATACATCTTGCTAGCTTAGGTTATATAATGTGCTACTTCCTTAGTAGTGCTAGAAGGTTGCTTCATCTTTCGGGAGAAAAAAAATCATAACTTTTAGCTTTACACATTTCAAATTTCATTCATTATATAGCATAGGATTGAAGGTAATGAAAGATTAGTGCAGACTATGGGAAAATAGGGTAGAATGTACATTTGCAATTTGGTTGACATGCACATAGAACAAAGAATAGGCTAGAATACTTAAATAGGGTAGCAATGCAAATATGCAAAGAACATAAGTATGCAAAGGCAATCAAGCATGCTACTAAAGTGCTTCAACTATTATTGAGTTTGCAATTTAGAATACTATGTCCATGCGTGACGCAAATGCTCTTTATAAGGAGCAGAAGTTTTTTGTGAGTCCTGCTTTTCTACATTTGTTGTACGGAACACTCCTTCTAGATGTTTTTCTAGATGACAAAAACCGACAGCCCACTCTTAACATCTCTACAAGTTGGGCCTTAAACCATGGGGTGGAAGCTGGCCCTTTATTTTGGAATTTTGAATTCAGGTCTCTAAATTTTTGAATCTTGTCACTAATCTTTCCAAGTTTGATTTCAAATCGCTATTAGTACGTATTTTTTGATTTAAGGTCGCTAATTTTCTGACATTTTGAATTTAGAGCGCTATTTTTAAACCTTGACTTCTGGGCGCTATTTCACCCAGATTTTCGAAGGAAGTTTTCCCCCCATGCCTTAAACTGTTAAGTTTTCTAAGTTGGTAAGAAAGTCAAATTTTGCATTCCGTTATGCATGGATGTCACGATGAATCATTTCCAATGGTGTTTTATGTTCTCTAACCCTGGACGTCAGGCCAAAAATATTTTCAAATTTGAAGATTCTCCCTGGCTTTGGTCGAATGCTGGGGCCTAGCTGGCATGCTGGGGCCTGGCGTGTTTTAGAGATGTGTACAGCAATGGAGTCGGATTGCTGCCGTGGACTGGAAGTGCTTATTACATGAGAGCGTTCAATCATGACGTAAGCATTAGGGTCCCTGACACTTGGAAGATGCGACTCGCTTGTACGTCACTCATTCGCGCCGAACAGCAAGCCAGGCTGGACCAGGCGAAGCAGCACAGGTCCCTCCATGAAGCATCATGCTCTGGGTATTGACTCGATCAGAACTATGCGGGGGGGGGCAAAGTGGGAAGAAGGGCTATGTATGCGCCACGACCACAAGCTACAACAGCTTACGTTTTACATTGGTTTTACAAGTGAACTTACGTCAAGGAGGTTTGGACGAAAGCAATTCGATACATAAAAGTATATACTATCCGGTTGTCAACAAATTAATATGTTCATTGACATGCTTTTCCAACGCGCAAATACAACCAAACGATAGGAAAAAGCCGCATCAGAGAGGCGGTCGGTTATGGTCGGCCCTGGTCGGCCCCCCCGCTGGGCCCGCTTATGCTTGTCACGACTCACCAGCTGCTGCCACTTGTTATCAACTGAAGCTTTGAAGCCACCTGGAGCAAGTGATATTTATTGTTAGTCAACAAGCGTCAACAGTCGTCATTTACGAGATGAAAAAGCGCTGCAGAGTGCTGCTGAGAGTTTGTGCTGAGTGGTGCAGAGGGGTGCATCGGAGCCCAGACTATATGCACTTAGTCCAGAGCCGAGTCATCTAGGAGCATGCAGGCGCGGAGTACAAATACAAGCCTGATAGATTTCATATAAAGAGACTCTTGACGATCTGCTAATGTGCCTCGGAAGTGTAACTAAGAAAGAATGCTTTGAACCTTTATCGTACGGCGAAAGTGCCCCACATTATAGTACTCTCTACTTGATTATATGCCCGCAACCTGTCCAAAACCCTTTATTCCTTAGCCACTGCACACTTTTTATTTCCTCTTGGCAATTGGCTATCTGAAGAAGCTCATGGGTTGATCCTGGAGAAGCGCGCTTTCTGGTTGTCGATAGTTACGCGTATAGTTTCTTCTTACCAGCTCTCTCTGTCCTCAGGTTTTTCTTGGAAACACCATGACTTGTCAGATTCAACTGTAGCTTTAGACGCGCGAGCACTCTTGCTACTTGAAAGTAGCTCTCTCCTGTCGCCGCTGTTTTACATGCACCATATTGGTGTGCATTCAGACCGTGAGTATGTCTTAGCAATGAAGAGGGGCCTGGCTCAAGGGAGGCTTGAAATGGCTCCAGAAGTCAATGTCCAGTTGGAGAATGACTGCGGAGGGGGTAACAGAAGTGCGAGTACCTGTCCAATTCCAGGGGAAAGTCACGTCATGAAGGAGGCTAGTGGAGGCGAGGTTCGGAACAACCAGAGTACGGAGCTGCCCAACAACGGAAATGAACAGTCCCTTGACAGCCACGTGGGGATGGTATTGCTGCCAGAAGGAAGGAGGGGTATTTTGACCCTGAAGATGCTCTCACATTCCCACCAGCTTGAGACGATACTCCAGCAACATGACCAGGAGACGAGATATGCTACCAACTGCCCCCTTCCAGAGCTCGTCGATTCCACCTGCGGCGGCTTCCCAGGAACAGCTTGCTTTGTCGGGCAAACGTCAGGTGCTTGCAAGGTGCATGATCAGGAGAGGTTGAGTCTGTCTTCTCTTGCAGCCTCTCCTGGCACCACCAGCCAGTCACAGAGTTACCCTCCCACTTTCAGGAGTAGCGCCCATTCTTTTGGGGATGACTGCAAAAGTGAGAGTCATCTGTATTGCCAGCCATTGGAGGACGCTGAGTCTGGTGAAGAGTGGACATTGCTGAGATCGAGGGTACTGGGCTCCAGCTGTGGCACGCCAACCCCAAGGTCTGTCTCAGGTGACTTTGGTCATCTGATGGATGACTTCATGCTTGATGATGAGGATGCTTGTGGGAATGATGAAGTCTGCTGGCGTTCCAGCTACCAGCAATATGCGTAAATATGTAACTACAAAAATTTACCCATAGGATCATAGTACGCGGTGATCAGGCCAATAGAGTAGTTTAGATCATAGGCCGTTGACTTCTTTGCCTTAGCAAGAAGTCAATCAGGACGTTGTGCAGACCTTAGTATTGCATATTGTCGGTATAAGTTTAACTTTTCTTTGTACATAATGTGTATTATTTGGTCAAAGACTAATTCCAAAAATTAGTAAGTGTTTGCAATGTGCCCTTTCAATAAATACTCTCCATATAGACAGTGAAGGTGCTCATAGTTTTTACTTCAAAGCCACACTGATTTGAAAATTTAAAAATTGCAAGTAGCGGGACACATTCCAAATGTGGTGTATGCATTGTGCATCATATTCTGGAACGCTCTGAGAGCTCTATAATGAAGACGCTTTACCACTCCTAAATTCATTGTTGGCCCCTCTTTAAACGCCTCTATTTCTAACGCTGGAATCTTCATAAACCTCAAATATTGACAATCATGATAGCTGCAGCCTTCTAAATTCTTCGCTCAGTGCAGATGTCTCAATAGATCTTGCGAGAGTCACTGCTCATGCTCAAACATTTGCATGTCTAGTCCGAGGGACCCCTCTAAATCCAAGAGAACTGACTCCACTTGAGCCACATAGTCTGCAGCACCAAAAAAGGGGGGGAAGTAAATGCTCATATTCCAACATATATGCGAATCAATCTTAAAAGATACCCCCATGACTTAAAGAGACACACAAGGTACTATGAGTTCCAACTCCATGCTGAAGACAGTTGATTCCACGCCTGGTACCGTTCTAACGCACAAGCAGTGAATCAGAATAACCAGATATCATACAGTCAATGAGGACTCAAACACATCCCACATCTTCACAGGCTTTCCATTACTAAATACTTCACGCATCATCGATGCAGACTTCACCTTAAAATACAAATATAAACCCTGGCGTCAATGGAGTGCCAAATGATTGACACAGCTTCACCAAGTGGAGAAGACGCACGCTGACAAACTTGTCTTATCTTATATTGCCGAAATTGCACATGCAATTCTGCTATGAAAAGTAAATGTGCAATAGCTCAGGGAATATTGCAGATGAATTACCTGGAAAAGTTGGATCGAGAAGACATGCCTGTCCAACCTTATCCAACGTTAGCACTTTCTGGGTCATGCTCAAAGCGAGAGACCAGGAAGGTTCTGCATACGAACCTCTCAGCCAGGCAGGTCGCCTGTACTCCTGTTAAATGTATCTCATTCTTAAGGTTGACCTCAAGTATAGCTGTTAGCTCCAAAAACAAGGCTTAATCCCTTCTTCAATAAGCTATGCCAGCAGCAATAATGTGCCTGTAGCAACGCTTAGGCACAATGCAAACGACTTGAAACCTTATACCATACAGGAAGGCACACGAGGAAATAAAGCGGAAAAGAAGCTGACCTTGATATGCTCTTTCAGAGAATTCTCAGAAGCAAGCAGCCGTTCATCTGCTAAGAAAGCAAAGAAATTAGTGAAGCTGCTACATGTTTGAATATTTAAGCACCAACTCCTAGGTAAGCTCCCTCTCTACTTGTTTACAGCATCAAGGTATGATTTGACAAGGCACCAGGAGTACGCAAACTACAAGCCACCATATTTTCATCTCATTTTACAAGCTGATGGTAGTGTTATCGCATACCTGTATCATGTACTCCATGTCCTTGAGCAGAAGTCTTGTCAGCAACTTGAGCAGAGCAAGATGCCCCCAGAACAGCAAATGGACTGGACACACTGGCAGCTGCAAGACCGGTAGCTAAAATTGTATTTGCCCTGTGGTGCAAACTAATCTGTTCTTGCTTTGTTGTATCCTGCCCCCCATTTGTTGGACATGTGAACGAGTCCACGTCATTCTGACTAGCTAACTTTGAAGGTTCTGACAAAAGCGGATGTCTGGGTCTTAGAAACTGGTCATGATGTCCAGTTTCTGAATGAACAAATGTCCGATCTACTTGTCTGAGTATTTCTCTTGAGGTACCAATAAAACCGGGTGGTGATGTTTGATGAAGAGCTTGATCCCTCAAAGAGCTAGGATGGTACTGCAGGGAAGAGGTTGTTCCTGACAAGTGAGAAGCATCATAACCAGCTTGCGTTGGGTCACGGGTTTGAGTAATCTGGAACGGCTGGCTCTGACTTTGAGATTGCATCTTAGATACTCCTGATTCACGTTGAGCTTTTACTGGCTGCTGGGATCCCCAGACTACGGCACCCAGCTTGTTCAGATGTTTCTGAGCTTGCGGCTGCTGCGCGGCACTTTGCTGGTGACATACCATCTCCGTAATATGGCAACCAATATCTGGCCCAGGCATGCCACATTCTGTTCTCCTAATCTCAGCATTAATGATGTCCTGCTCAAACATAATCTAGGCCAATAAAGGCGTCAGCCTACATGCTGAAAAAGTGCAGCACTCTGCCAACGAAAGCTCAAAGTATGTCACATGAACGAAGATGCTCGCAGATATGGACCATGCAATTACTCCTTGGTTTGACTTTATGTGCAGCTTCCATTGTAAAGCATCCCGACTGCTACTCGAGAAAGTTGCAAGCAAAAGTTGCTGTTATAACAAACATCTCAAGAAGAACACGAAAGAGCATCTTATGCACCTGTATGACAGCGAAGCACTGACCAGCCTCAGTCGCATTTTGAAACTGAACTGCGAACTTCTGCAGCTGCATGCACAGATTTTCAAAGTAGTGCAAGACAAAAGAACTCAAAAATTGTGACTTTGCATATGACCAAGTCTCATTCAGAGTATAAATAACAAGTATTGTTGGCCTTTCAACAGCAACTTCTGCAGCTCAATATCCACTACTTCATATGCAATACTGATAAATTTAGCGGGGACAAAGGCTGGGTGGGACAACAAGTGCAAGAGGCACATTCAGGGAAAAATGTCCCTCCTAAAATCTTTCAAAAGATTGAATGCAAATGTACCTTCCTGGTCGTAGGATTGGAGTAGGATGCAACAATGACTCGGGAACCTTCTTTGTTGCTTCCTGCTGGCACGCCTATCAAGCTCGAGTTGTCAAGTACTGGCCATACAAAACTGAGGTTGGATACATAGTGCTGTTCCTGCATGTCCGTAACTAGTGGAGAGTAAGTTGTCATATGAACCCATGAATACAAGAGCCTGTTAGCCACATCACACTCCCTCACTGCAAGTAAACATGTTCAGCCGACGAAAACATCACGGATTTGCAGCAACAACGAGGTCGCAGGGTAACAGTTCAAAAGAAGAGGGTGCAAATATTGCAGTAAGAAGGTCCTGCGAGTTGTCGTTGAAGTGTGGAATCATAAACTCGGGCAGAGTGCATGTAAAGCAGCAAGAGTCTTACATGAGTCTTTCCCTGCAATATAGAGATGGTGGACGTGCGCGAGTCAATCCTCTTTATCAATGTCAGCGTGGCGGGATTATTTCCCCTCAACCAATTACCCTTCACATTTAAGACCTGACCTCCAGTCTTTATTTGCACAAACTTTCCTGCCGCTTTCTTAGCATACTCAGCTGATGCTGGCACGTACTGTGACAAGTAAACTCCCCATGAATAAGCACCTGCTCGACCTCCCACTTCTTTCAAGGCCATAAAGTACTGAGGTCCAGCAGAGCAGTAGCGCTCTTTGAGACCAATTTTAAGCATACATGCTTAAAGTTTTCCTTGAACTAACATAACATATGCACGTCACGCGCATTCCGCGTTGCACTATATGACCACTTCTTCTTGCAGTCACAATTAGACGCAACAATGAATGTTCAGAGTTGAGTCTCTGTTGCAACACTGAAGTCGATTGAATACATGACTATACCTGGACGTTAGAACCTTGTTGGAATTGCATGCATGGGTTCCCGAAATTGGTAGGAATTTTTATATATAGACGCAGGTGACTGACATGAGGGCTGTGAGAAGAGTTGATGGCCCCCCATTAATTGTAGTGATTCAGATAATATTTGGAACTCGCCTCCACCTGTGCGACTTCCAAGTCCGTACAACACGTGCGACTTCTACAGCCACAAATGGCCCCAAAAGGCCCCGAGTGACCCCGAGGTGGCCCCGAGGACCAAAACTGCCGAGAACAGCCGAGATCACCCGAGATCAAAGAGAGATCAACCGGCCTACAGAAGCAAAACTCGAGGCTGAGGCAAGCTAGAGGACCCAAGCAGACCCGGGAGACCCAAGTAACTTAACTTTATCCATCAATGCATGCATGATCGAGGTGCCAACAAGACAATATTATTTTACCACCATATTTACAAGTCGGGCCGCGAAGCTCCGGCCCTTCTACTGATCGTATGCGCAGCCTCGAGCTGTATAGCGTAAGCGAAAAAATCGTGTTCTTTGCACGAGTTGGGAAAGTGTCGACTTTATACCCCCGTTCGAATCCACTGTTATCACCCTAAATGCACCTAAATGCATAGTGCAGAGCACATCAAGTCAATCAGAGTATATTGACCATGATGTTGACTCGACTCAATATACTCAATACTGGAAACACCGAAGGCCTCTTAATTGCAGACACCAGCTGGCTGGAACCAGCGAGAACACCTTATTTTGATTGATCTTTTCGACAGAGGAATCGTCCGCCCGGCACTAAGCTCAAAGTACAAAATGTACATTGCCGACTTGTTTACAAGGTCTCGCGAAGAGAAGCTGGACTCTACTGGAGGCCCTCAGCTATATGCACTGTGGAAAGATCGCTATAAATGCGGACTACATATGTTAAACCATTGATTACCTGGTTTTAATGACCTCCGTATTAATAAAGTGGTCAACTAGCCTGATGCATATTTGAAGTTGTAGTATATATGATAAGAACATGTTGTCACTTATGATTAGCTATATAGACTGCTGAGTCTTAATTATAAGAAGTAAAACGAACTAGAGGCCTGATAATCTCTTAATAAGGAAGATGATGTGCCTCTTGAAGTCTCAACTAAATAGGTAGGTTAAACGCGTGCACCAATGGAGATATCACTGGATGCCCACAAATTGGATGACAATGTTACACTGGGTTGCAGCAAAAGATCACTTCGTACATACCTTGCATCCAGAAGGCAATCACAGACCTTACGAGGAGGCTCATTGACGAGCATTGGAAGTGCCACAGATAATTCACCACGAAAGAGGAGAAGAGGTTTCCGTCTGAGGTGTGGCCCGCTGGCTGCTATCTGTATTAGCAAGCGTATTTTTGCTGCTCAGATCAAACGTAATCTGTGTTTGAAACATCCTATCATATGATATATGCTCATGCTATAAATGCGCACCTTTGTATTAATTATGAATTTCAATACTGCTTGGAACGTTGCAAAAGTGGTGGTGCCTATATGCGGGTATCATGGGTGCTGTCGACACTACAAACACCAAAAAATCTGGTTGTCAGGAACCAGGCTGCCCTTGAGCAGCTTAAAAACAAGACTCCTTGGAGTTGGTGGCAACATCCTTTGTCTTAAGCCCGTGATTTGCTATCTCAAGGATGAAGATACCTCTACCTGTGCTGCATATACACCAACTAATAAATTTGTCTCATCACGCAGGAATGTAAGGAAGAGGAAACCGCCATGTCCTTCTCTGCAGACAATACCTGAGCAAGAAGCAATGCAGTACAGCTGTCATCAAGTGGATTCCTGCAATACACAAGGAGCAAGGACTGAATTTCTTGATGCCCAACAGCCTGACATTTTATCTGTCACAAAGCACAATATTCAGAAAAGTGCAATCAGTAAAAAGGACATGCCAGAGCTACCTTGTAATATATCATTACAGTTGGCATGTGACAAAAGCCGTTCAAGAGCTGAAAAGACCAGAACGTCCAACATTGGAAGCAATCCCCTCAAGAACATGACCATCATGTTGATGCACAAGCTTCAGGGAGGAGATACTCACAAGCTCTCACAGGTGTAGATCTCATAGTACTGCTGCCTGCCGAGTTTTTAGTTGTGCGCACATGTCCAACTTGCCCACTGTCACCAGCATAATGAATCACCTAGCTTGCCAACTATGTCCATCTGCCACCTGTCTGACATTTTTAGATAAATAGGAGGTTGGACCGTTCATGCACCTCAGAGACTCTCCCAATCATGTTCCCAATCCACATCTAATCTTTCTTTCCTACTGCAGGTTGCCCGTGAAATGAGATCTGAGGCAGAGGTACATGCAACATTCGATTCTATATATTCAATTCTGAGGCAAATAATTCAACATGCTGAACCTCAGCTACTCTTTGTCCTCCTTTTCTTTGTCATAAGCCTCCTGAATTGTTGTCTGCCGCTAACTGAAGTAGCAGGCATATACGCTTCCTCATGGTGCAGGGCAGACAAACTGGACCTGCACGGAGAATCTATGATATTGTAAATGTTTGTGAAGGTGCTGGTGAGTAGAACATACAGCAAGCCCTTTGTGTGCAACAAGTCCATGCAGCCAGTCAAATTATGCATTTTGCTCCTAATCATTTTAGGCATCCTTTTCGTGATAAAATTATTTGCGGAATGTTATGGTAGTATTTGATGTAACACGCATTTGTGGATGCTTATTGGGGTCCTATAAGTGTATCTTGTGTTTGTGCAGGCTTGGTGGTCCGGAGTGGGATTTTTGAGTTAGAGGGAGGTGATCCATTAGCAGCTGAAGATACAAGTAGTGCATGCCCTGAAATTGAACCGGTGGAGACTCTTGAACAACCTGAATCATCTCTACTGTCAAAGCAGAAAGGCACACATATCAGGTAAGATTCTTCCTTATTTCCCTCATATCATGTGCAATTCTACAATTGACTACAATCATATATTTTTATACCACCTTCCTTCCCTATTAGGTACTCACATTCTGTACATCATTCTGTACACCAGGTGGATTGGACCTTGTTCTACATCAAAGAAGGCTCAAGAAAGCTCGAAGGGTGCAACCCTTGCAACGACGGATGTTAGCAGAATGCAGGCAAGTCACAGACTCCACTTGTATTTTCATTTATGGTTCTATGACAGGTACTTAGTGCAGAGATGATAAAGACTGTAGATTTTGTGAGTTTGTAGGTTAATGGTCATAATCTGTATGGTGGTTATGTCCCAGAGAATGTTTCATTTTGAATTTTAGTGGGATGCTGCGACATGCCACTGTAGTACTGATAAATGTGCTCAATCCTTATGTTCTTGCAGGAGAAGATTTACTGCTTGAAAGAGATTCTTGTAACAAAACAAAAAGAAGCCGAAAACCTCCGCAAACAGGTACATGGTCTGAAACTGTCCTCTATTCTTCAGCCATGCACCCTAAGCGGTACCTTCTTGAGGTTTACTTATGGCCACGACTCGAAAAATAAATGTGAAAGTGGTGGCTAGCGCACATGAACACACATTTACTGTAAGTGTTTCAAACATTTAAGCTTAGTTGTTTGTGTCAACTTTCTCACCAGGTGGATATGCTTATAGGTGAAGGGAAGGCTTACAGTAGCACATTACTGAATAGACTTACAGATAAACTCTTATGTTAACCACTAGATATAAAGAGATGTTTGAATGCTCTTGACTGATTATCACTTCCACTTTTGCAGATACATCTCCTGAAAAATCTTGTGAAACGCAATAGACGAGGAGCCTTAAGCAGACCAAGTACTTCTCAGCTCAGGCCAGCAGCACATGTTCATTTGTCGCCAGGTCATGCTGCAGCCTCTTTTGCAGATTCAATGAAGCCAGCAGAACCATTGGTTGTCCCTTGGAGCCCTTCCGACTTTAAACTACCGGAATGCCAAGGCCCCTTTGCAGGTTTTCCTGCGCAAGCTTGTGAGACGGCACATTGGGCATGGGAAGAAAGTGAGGGACTTCGTCACAAAGTTAACATTCATGATGAGGGACTTCATCACAAAAATGACGTTGACAAAGAAGGTGGGGTAAAGAATCCGATGGATGTTGCTGGAAGTGATCAAGCACAGGCCACTTTAAATGATCTTCACCAGGATACTCACGTTTGGATGGGCCATGTGAAGCCTGAGACAATGACTCCGCCCGAGCCTACAGACGGCTGCTCGTTAACGGTAGCTGCTCATCAGCTGACCCCTCCAATGGACACTAAAGATCAGCAAGATGTGAAGGATGAAGCAAATTATTCCACCCCGACGTGTGATGTGGATTTGGTCGTCAGGGATAACATCCAAGTGGGTTCAGAGTGCGACGATGAGATCACTAGCGATCTGCAGGCTAGAGGTACTGCTTCTCAAGCTGCAAATGGCTGTGGTAAAAGTCAAACAAGTAGGAATTTATTTGGAGAAAGCAGAGTGAGGAGAACGATTTTTTCAAGTGATGGCCAGCCTTCACCCCGTCACGGTCATAACCTTTGGCAATCATTGGAAGGCAGGAAGGACGACGATGAAGAGCTTCACTGTCTGGAGAATGAAGTTCCATACCTGAGCACTCCACCAGGGGTTGCTAAACAGGAAGCAGCTCCATCAGCACAGGCTGAGTCGCCAGTACAGGAGATGCACCCCACTTGCTACCAGACCCATCTCAACCTTCCATTCCTCGTACTTGCCACCCAGGCAGACACGTAGGCACTCCAAATCTTTCCTCTCACTCTTTTTTATGTTGGTCAGGTGCATGGATGTGACTTGCTTGATTATTTTATTGTGGTAAGCTAGCTAACGTCATTAACAGCATCGAGCCCATGCATGCAATCGTATGCTGCGCCTGCACTTGTCTAGGCTGGGCATGTTGGTGATCTAGCACTATTTTTAGGTGCGTCGACAATTTGACCTGCATATTTCACTACTAGCTGTCAGATTCTGTGTCAGATTCTCTTTCTCCAGAATCGCTGCTTGACTAATAGGGTGTATATGTTGCAGGCATGTGAACGTGCTTATGGACGCTGACCCAGCGCGAGAGGTTCACCTTCATCTCAACCAGGGGTACAAGCTGTATGACCACTCGTACATCATTCAATCCCTGTTTGAATACCATGGCATTGAAGAGTAGCTAGCATTTTTGCAGGTCCGGTTGTTCTGCACGCATTGCAGCACTTGTGTGCATCGCACAGCGATGCGCATTGACCCTGGGCTCTCCCATTGGCTTAAACATGTGTTTTTCAGAGTTAACTGTCACTGTGATAGGGGAGCATAGCTTGCGAGCTAGCTTGCACAGACCCTTAATTGTAAAGGACATACAGGATATTATTTCTAGTTAAAATTCCAGGGGAATTGAGCACTTCAACATGACCATTGCACGCAAGTAGTCCAATATTAAAAGAGACAGCTACATCCACTGATGCAAAATGGAAGTGCAATGAACGTGGCCATTCGTTATCTCTATATGCTGAAAATTACCTCGTCAAGTTGCTGTGGCCCCGTGGTAAAACAAGAGTCTCAAAAGGACTCTAAAGCCTAGAACAGAGAGGGGGCATTATCTGTCGAGTCGAGCACACGTCACTAGTGGAGTAGGATTCTAGTTGAGAGCACACCCTCGTCGAGGTGGCAAATGTATGTGCTTTTGAACCCCCTGCCAGTTTGTCAAACGATCTCCTGCCACGCAGCTTACCTTTGCCAATACCTCTAGGTTTGGCCTAGTGCTAAGATCTAAGACCCCTCGAATAGTGCGTGGATGCTGATACCCAAAGAGATCGGTGGATAGCACCATGTGTGCCCTGTCCAAGTATCACGAGAGAACACGAGGAGTACGACTATGTGAAATGAATACCTGCTTTATTGAACAAGGCGAGCAGAGCCAGAAAGTCGTCCTGGGACAGCTTCGACGACCGCTTGTCGTT
This sequence comes from Mesotaenium endlicherianum, assembly GCA_009602735.1. Lineage (NCBI taxonomy): Eukaryota > Viridiplantae > Streptophyta > Zygnematophyceae > Zygnematales > Mesotaeniaceae > Mesotaenium > Mesotaenium endlicherianum. The sequence continues at coordinate 307,061 of WELA01010375.1, forward strand.
GTACTTCCCCTCCTCCAAGACCTTGATTGCCATCGCCTTGTACTTGTTCAGCCCCCCGCCCTCCTCCACCTCCATCTCCGCCCCCTCCTCCTCCGCCTCGTCCTCCACATCCATGCCCGTGTCCTCCTCCACCCCGTCGCTGGCGAGCGACACGTCAAACCCCCCCGCCAACGACGAGCTGTCGGCCGGGACCTCCGCCCCCGAGCTCTGCGCAGCCTGCAGCGCCTGGTAGGTCTTGTAGTTCTTCTCGATCAGGGCCGCCACATTCTTTTGGCGGAAGATCGCGCCGAGCGTCTTGTTCTTGCGGCTGAAGCAGAGGCGGCACAGGCCGTCCCACTCCTTGAAGTTGACGGGCGGCAGGGGGCTCCTGGGCTCTATCCGCACCACGCTGGAGTCCACCTTGGGCGGCGGCCGGAAGTTGTTCTTTCCGACCTGCGCACGGTACGGACGCATGCACGCATGCACGCATGCACGTAAGACACATGTCAAGTGAAAGTCGAACGCAAAGTCCCTCGATCACTTTGCTGCGTGCAATGATGCCCTGCGCCCCCCCTTCCGGTCAGTTTGAAACAAACACCACCCCCCCCC
>WELA01010381.1:2469-95309 GCA_009602735.1 Mesotaenium endlicherianum
CACAGGTCGGTAACCTGTCCAACCGGGACCGGTCCCCGCTGTCCGGGACGGCGACCTTGAGGAATATGAGGTCGATGAGATTTTAGACGCTCGCTCGGTTTGTCGATCGTCTAAATATGTCATGAAGTACCTTATCCGATGGAAGGGTTACGATGCCTCTGGGGACACTTGGGAATTTAAAGACCAGCTGACCAATGCCAAAGGGGCGTTGAAACGGTTCCACCTTCGGGCGGCTGGGGCACCGCCCTAAATGTACCTTCAGTAGACATGGGAAGGTGACAGGAGGTCCTGTCTCCATATAAGTTGGAGAGGGATGTGACAGTTAGTGACTGTTGTGACAGGCAGCCCACCTTTAAATTTAAGTTGGAGGGAGTGGTAGTCTCTGATCACCATATTACACACTCAACCTGCGCTCAAACTCACTTGCTCTCTAACTCAATTTATTATTCACTCACACCAGGTATTCCACACTAGGAGCTCTCCCCATCGCGTTCCTCTTCATCAAGGGCACTCAGTAGCGGCAAAATATCATGACTTCACTAACTGCATTGTGTTTATGATTGAGCAGGATCACTTAAAAGTCGGAACTCAAGAGGAAGAGAAGGGCGGAAGAGGCACATGCAGAATACTTGCAATTTTGTGGAGACATCAAACCATCTTCCATCACCGCTCGGGAATCACAACGACTCCAACAACAGCGGGAGGCACAGAAGAAGAAGGAGGAGGAGGAACAGGCCACACTGAGGCAGGAAGAAATGGACAGAAAAGCTGCAGAGGAGGCCAAGAAAGCAGAGGAGGAGAGGCAAGCTGAAGAGAAGCGGAAGCAACAGGCTGAAGAAGAAGAACAGAGGAGAATCAGCAGCTACCGCTACACGGTGCTGGGCAAGGGCTTTGATCTACTGGAGGAGGCCTTCAAGTATGCCCAGAGAAGTCGCAGTGAGTCGCAGAAGGAAATCCTCCAGAAGGAAGGGGAGACATTCGAGAACTTTGACAAGTATATAGAGGTCAGCACAGGGCTCCTCCTCTACCACGATTACGCCTGGATGGTAGGATATACAATCGGAGAGGCCAAGGCAATGGCCCAGGTGAACGAAGCAGGAGCTGTCTCAATTCCTGGTATCTGGGGGGCCGATAGGGTCATCAGGACGATCTCCATGGACGCGGACAGCTTCAAGGACTCAACACCCCATAACAGGTTCAAGGCCATGTACAACGAGGTGGAGAGGAGGAGCTGGGAATTCGTGGCCAGGGAAACCAGTCAGCTGGACTTTGCAGGGCACTGGTACCCTTGTACTCTTAAAAGGACAAACCCTGCCTTCTTTCAAAAGCCCACCGATTGGCGGTGGATGACCATCAACATGAGGGACCAGCAGAATGACAGGGCGACGGATGAGGATTTCCTGACAGACCTAAAGAGGAACATAGTATTGCCCCCTCACATTGCGGCTTGGGACCCAAGATTGGATGGAGTCAGAGACTGCATGAGCCAAGAGATGCAGGGGGACAGAAGCAGGGCCCGAGAGTCATTCTCCAAAGGGAAGCACGCTTATGCCAAATGGGCAAGTAAGCAGGGGGAAAAGGACCTCTATGCGGTCCGGACTCAGCAGCCCCCACCAGCACCCAAAAGGGGAAGGTCAGTAGGATATTCTTTTTCTCGGGAAGAGCTGGAGCAGCTGACAGAAGAGACCCCAGAAGTCTCAGAGGAACCCGGGGACGGCGAGGAGGAGGAGTCGGAGGAAGACGAGGAGGAAGGCGAGGAGGAGGACACTAGCCCCGCCGTGATCCTGACACCTGCCACATCCCCTGTAAGGGAGAAGACGGGGTTGGCCCCGCAGCAACTCGCTCAAGAGGAGGATATCACTTGGCTGGGGACTGCCAGAGGACAGACCCCATCTCCAGGCAAGGAGACCCAGTCAGACAGGGCAGACAGGAGGGCTGCTCGGGAGATAGCCAGAGGCCTGCCAGCATCTCCCTCGCAGAAAGGACATGTATCCTTGGCTCATGTCATGCAACATCCTTCTGGGATGCCGGTATACGTACCTGTCAGTTTGAGGGCTGCCTAGGAGAAGGCTGCCTCCCTCCAGACTGTGCAGGAGGAAACAGCCCAGTTACCGCGTTCTCCGCGGGGTCCTTACACGGAACCTCCCTCACTGACAGGCTTCAGAAGACCCCAAGACAAGAGGAGGTCTGGCTCCCCTGAGTATAGGACCTCAGGGACATCTCCCTCCTAAGGGCAGTAGGCTGGGGACGAGAGGGACAGCACGCTGTTATTAGTGTGAGTGTTGTCGAGGCGACAACATGATAAGTTGGAGGGATTGTAATGAATCAATATATTGGTTGATATAATATTCATTTAAAAAATATAGTTAAATAAGTTCAGCCTGCTGAACTCTAGTTAATGATTAGTCTGCTGGACTTCATATTTAATATCAGTTCAATGACTCAGCCGGAAGTAGCAGGCTGAGGTTACCTTAAGTTAGCTTGCTGACACATTCTTTGACAGCCAGCTGACTTCCGTACTCGGTAGCAGCGAACTGCCTCGATATGCATCTAAGTGTGGTATGCTAGATGAATGGCCAGATGACATCCCTATGATGGATGGCGATTCGGGATGATGGGAGATGGCGGTGGATTTGGTTAACCGAGGTTCTACCAACGTGGTTAGCTCCCGGGTAGGCGGTGCCATCGCACTGACCGTTGAACAATAAACTCATTCCATGTACATATGCTAGGCATTGCTCTTGAGTTTGGCATTCGGAAACGAGGCCAACTCTCTTGTAGAGCTTACTGAGAGAGATCTGAATCCAAGGCGAGAAGCCATTGATACGCACTGTCTTCCAACCTTGCTTATGTATGAGTTTACTGATTTGCATTATTGATGCTAGTTTACTTGCATTTGACTGACGAGTATTATCCACTGCTAGTGTGTTGTCCTTGCCGTTAAACCAGTTAACGGAAAATACCATAAAGATTACTTGCTGATATAAAGATCTTTATTAATTGTTAATCGCCTATTTGGTAAGTCGATTCATTTCATTTGTAATCCATACACATTCGCATGCTGCCATCCTTCTTCTCAACAAATATGAAAGGTGCGCCATAAGGTGATTCATTGGGAGAAATGTAACCGTTTTTCTCCAACTCTACAATCTGTGTTTTTAACTCTTCGCTCTCCACACAAGACAAGCCATATGTGCGTTGCCAAGGTGGCTGACTCCCAGGTAATAAATCAATCCTATTATCTACTTCCCTCTTAGGGAGCAGTCTTGGAGGTATATTAAAAACATTAGTATACTGAGCAATTATTTGTGCAGCAGTAGGGTGCTCCGGAGGGCTCACCTTTTTCTCAACCACTTCTTCCGGTTGAGATGGTACCTCTTTTAGCAACCGACATGATATTCTGTCTTCCTTCTGGTTTCAACTTTTGATGAACTCCATTGCATTCAGCAATTGGCATCCACTTGGAAGCCTCTTCTTTTCCTTTATTTGCCATCCATACAGGACAAGAGGAAGAGCACTAGTGGGTGCTAAGTTAGTGTGCCCATCGCTGACTCCTCTCACTTTAACTGTACCTCTGCTCCAACACACTTCAGCTTGATGTCTATTAAGCCAGGACCTGCCTAGCACGAGATCATAGAAGCCAGTGTTGAGTACCTCAAATGTAAGCGTTTCAATTAGAACTGCAATGCCAGAACCTAGCTGGACCTCAATAAGCTTGGCTATAACTCCTTTCGGGATACTTGAGGCATCTCCAAGGAATATTTTTCTATTCTCTTGGATGACAGTAGGCAGCCTTAGCCGCTTAACTAAGTCCTTATAGATAAAAGTATGTGACGCCCCTCCATTAACGAATGCCCTCACCTTCCTACCTGCAATCATACAGTGCAGTAGGATAGGGGAGACTGACTTTTCCTGACTTTCGCATTGTTCTCCTGACTTCGACATCAGGTGAAAAAAAATGTTCGACATCAGGTGAAACAAGAACATCCAAAGTGTGCACTCTCTGGAGATCTATATTGTTGATGGTTTCTTTTATCTGTTTGCCAAGCATGCATAGTGAATCCAGTTTAGCAGGACCCATAATACCTGCTACGAGGGAAGCTAGTTGCAAGGTCATAGGTTTACAGAGTGCATTTTTGAGTTCCTTAAAAGTATGTTGTGATTGCATAGAAGTGTAGAGTGTATTTTTGTGGTCATTTTGATATAGAGTTCATCAAATTTGGTTAAGTATTGAGAGAGTTATGGATTTCCAAAGTTTAATTAGTTTTGAGGTCGGTTGACGAGCGCGACCGTCGGATTGACCGACAACGTCGAGCGATCTGGGCCGTTAGAGTGAATTCGAACCTTCACGTAAGTTCGGCTGACGCGGAGTGCCGACTAGGTCGATTTACCTAGAAGTTTCGGTTTAGCCTAGCGCGTCTAAGTTAGTATATTCTAGATATTTTGATGCATGCATGTGGACGTCAAATCGGCCCGACACGTCAGATGAGACAGATCTGGCTTTCTCACAAATATTTTGGAAGGGACGATTTGACAAACACTTAGGAAAATCCGTTGCTAAGCGGCCTTCCCGCCTAGGGGCGAGCGGTCGTCGTAGAAAATCATAAATAGACATAACTACTTCATTTCTTATCAATTTTCACTTCTGTAAATTTCTACGGGTTTGTAATGACAAGACCTTCCATCTTACATCATTTGTGAGCACTTTCTTCCTAGTCAAAATGTCAAGGTATTTTCCAAAGCTTTCGTAGTGATTTCTGCTGCACTCTTTAGTATGATTGCAACTAGTTCCTTTCCTCGTGAGTTACTACACTTCCACTAGGGCACTCTGCCCCTTTCACTAGTGACGACTCAAGTGCTGCTGGGGCCGGAGCTGGACGCATCGTCGTGGATGGCAGCACCGAAGACTCCTGGCGTATGCGCGTGGATGCGAAGTCCACACGGTCGCTAATGTTGCTCCATGCGGCCAAGCTCTGCTTCTCGACTGTGAGGTACGCGTCCTCTAGCGAGTACTCGGAGCCGATGTGGTAGATGAGAGGAGCCATGGCTCGCTCCCTCAAATGTGGCTCTACGACGCGCAAGAAGATCTCCGCCGCCTCTCGGTCAGTGACGGTGCCAACGTCCCTGCGAAAGTGCGTCAAGCGGCGGTACATCGTACGGATCGTCTTGTTCTTCCGACGGAAGAAGTGGTGGAGCTCTTACACCTTCTCTTCAGTCGCGGCCTGGAACTCCTTCTTGAGGACGTCTTAGAAGGCCTTGACCCGGGCAGCAAGGGGGGTCTCCACTGAAGGTTCTCCCACAAGCTCTATGCGTGCGTAGATCTTGTCACCCTTCTCACGGAAGGTATCACGGACCTCGTAGAGGAAATAGCGCGTAAGCATATAAAACACGTCACGCTTAGGGAGCGCAGGTGTCTTAAGCCTTCCTGTCACGAACTCAGCCTCAACACTGAGATTGTGTCGTCCAGATCACAGGATCCTGGTTTGCCGCTGAAGCGGAAGAGGGAGGACCGGTCAGCCTTGACCTCGTGGTCACCTGCCATGGGATACCAGGAATCGTGGTGAGCCCATTGGGAAGTCGATTGAGGGACAATCGCGGGAGGTACGAGTGCTGGCTGCTCCCCTTCAGAGGCTTCAGTGACAATACTGAGATCGGAGTCTGAGTCTTCTCCACTAACTCCTTCGTAGTAAGGCTTGTAAGCACGCCCACTACGGGTAGGCATACGCTGAAGATTCTAATTGCGTGCCGGCAAAGGGAGATCTTTTTAAAGTAAGGAGTGTGTACTCTCCAGAGTGAGCACCTCAAGATTGTAATCTGGTAGGAAAACAACTAATGAAGTCTGGCCCAAAAGATCACTGGAAGCACATCATGATTTTCAAGAGTGGTTCTATAGTAGGGTTTAAGCTGTGATTTTGCTCACCGCTTGTGAAGTTCTTCAAGTGACTGGAAGTCAGCAAGGCTTGACCTTCACAAGAGAGAGACTAAGTGGTCCTGAAAACAAAAGAGATAGAGTGTAAGTTTTACTGATAATCTCTGTGACTTACAACTGGCATAATGGGACTTCTAAAAAGATGTTGCTCTAGGGACATCTCTAGTACTTATACTCCTGGAAACCCGGCGTCGTATGCGGCGGATCCAGTGCATGTAGTCACTCTAGGAGGCTCTTCTATGTCCACTAATGAGTACAAGGCATGTACTAGCACTTCTATAGGCTTAGTATAACTCAAACCAATCAAAGCAAAGCACGTAGAATATGCTATGTGTCTCTCATTGGTGGAGCTTACCTTGGGTGATTCTACCTAGATAGCGCCTCAAAAGTGAATCTGGAACTTGAGGAAGCTTCCTCTAAGAGTAGGTGATGCAGTCACCAAGTTATAGCCTCAATGATGCACTTATACTATGGCAATGCAAGACTTATGTAGTCTAAAGGGCTCGCAGATTTGTGCGCACAAAGCTAGGGGTCCTTGGGGTCCTGAATAGTCACCATCACCTTTGGGTGCATTGAGTCAGAAGTTGGCCATTTGGTGTGATTCCGCTAGGGGCCAAAAAGGGGTGCGGACTAGATCGTGCCTATTGTGCTCGATACTTCACCAAATGACGCGAAATCGGTGCCATTCGGAAGATGCTTCGACGCGCTACCCTTTGGTGACTTGGTATCTAGAAAAGATCAACATATGGATGCGCAAGGTCAATGCAAAGTCGGTCTTCCTAGGTTGATGATTCACACAAGTGGAGCTCGGTTTTGTACCTCAACCTTGACTCAATAAATCCTGACATAGGTGGAAGCGTGTAAAGGCAGGGAGCAATCTTCGCCCTTGTAATGAATTCCGTTTACTCATCTATACCCCTTGCTTCACTTATCGTAGTGTGCCATAGTTGCACACTAACACAAGGCACAAGAAAGAGGCGAACTTGAGAACAAGAGTTTCTCCTTTAGAAATTCATGGCCTCTTGTCTACCAGGCATACAAGCATGTAGAAGCACATACACAACATCAGAGGACCGAATAGCAATGGCGCTCTCATTCAGATGACCATAAAGTAGCTAAAACACATCCCACCGACTTAGGTGCAAAACCATAGAATTTGTCCGCTATGTGACCCCAAAATGTCAGAGGGCATAACTTTGTCAATACGACTTTAAATTAAGCAAACTTAATGGCAACGGCCGCATATTGACGAGATGTTTCCGAAAAGTTCTGTTTTGCTCCATTTGAAGCACAGACGAAGAAGCCATGTCAATTTTTGTGAAAGCTGGTCATAATAACAAACCCAAAAGTGCACACATGACTTGCAAGTAGAAAATCCGACTCTAAAGCCTACTGTCCAGAATCAGGGATCACAAGATCCCAGCCTGCTATGTACCTAGTGACCACTTGGTTGACCACGGCGCAAGGTGCGCCGTTTCGTGGGAATCCCGTTAAGTTGGGAATCACGGACCTAGGTATAACGACCATATTAATTGGTCGGTTGAGTGAAGTCCTAACTGTTCAGTTGACTGACGACGGCTCCGCCTACCCAGGAGTTAACCACGCTGGTAGGACATCGGTTTACCAAATCTCAGTTGACCTCCCGATTTTACAGTATACTACGGTCACACGTGCCAATCTACAAATAGTTATCTAAATGAAAGATTCTATCTTCAACGTACTGAAGCTAAGTATACTGACTAATATCAAGCGAGCTTACTATATGTCGACCTACTGATATTATATCCTATACATAGCTGATATATAAACCTCAGCAAACTATACTATGATTCCGATGCTGCTTCTGCCGCTGCTACTATTGCAATCGCAAATACAGCTGCCCTGACAAACAACACCAACGCTGGCACCATCAATATTCCTCTCAATCCTCAAGACAGCGGCGGGATTTTGCCGGCTACACCACTTTTGCCGGGTTCATTCCAAGCGAGCGTTCTTGGCCGCTTCACTGCACTAACCAACGACACTCAAACCATGACTATGGCTCTGAGCACTTCGTCACATTTGATTGGTCAACAAGAAGACCGCATGAATCTTGCTGAGGCTAGTCATGTTGACTTCACGAATTCAGTTACTCGTTTTGTTATTGCCATGAAAACTCACCCCACTGTTGGTCCTCATTTATAAGCTGCCCAAGGAGAAAGGGGCCCATCAGGGACAGCGGGCGGCGACAACCCGCCACTCCCGCCCACCCAACCTCTCGCAGCTGCTGCTGTAGCCCCTGGGCAGGCCGCGGCGCCGACTCCCTCTTATAAGCCCTCCCCACTTGAAAAGTTTCAAGGTGGCCCAGGCACTGACGTTCGCCGTTTCCTCAAGGAAAGAAAGACGTTCTTCACTTTGGCAAAAGTCGCCCCTGCTGATTGAGCCAGGATGGCATCCACCTTTCGCAAGGGGGATGCGTCTCAATTATGGCATCGAGAGGATAGGGGACCAATGACTTTCGAGGAGTTTTGTATTGAGTTACGTAATTCCTTTGGGCGTCACAACCCTTCGAAATTAGCTCGTGATAAGTTACTTCAGCTGAAGCAGACAGGCACCATCGTAACCTATGTCAATAAGTTTCGTATTTTGGTGGCCCAAATAGTGGATATCCCCGTCAACGCCGGTATGCAAATTCACCTGTTTTGTTTGGGGCTCCAACCAGAGTATGCTAGTCGTCTCAACGCTAACCTCGTTACAGGTTTAGAATGGACACCCATAGCGGATCTTATTTGTTATACTGAGACTTTAGCACAGGAGAAGTCGGTCGCTCAGCCAAAGCGTCAGCCTGTTGTTTGTCCTTCACGTCCTCCACCCTCTTTTCCCAGTTCTGGTCCATCAGGTCCCAAAAGGAACTCCTCTTACAAACGGGGTAACACTTCCAGATTATCCGGTCCACCTCCCAAACTTAGCAAGATAGATAACACAGAGGGCAGAAACCGCATGATGGCGAAAGGTCTCTGTATGCATGCGAAAAACATGGGCATACGATCTCAACGTGTCCGACTAGAAAGAATTTGCAAAACAATCTCAAGGGAAAAGGCAAGGGGTCTTCAAAAGAGTAGCTCAGAAGACAGTTGCAAGGCCTTCTTCTGAGCTATTGACAACACGACTTAGTGAGTAGGAAATTCTAGGTGCTTGTGCGCATGCACCAAAGGTTCTTGTTCTCTCTGGCATACCCGATATAAATATACTTCGTTCCAAATGTATATGTATGCAAGTGTTGAGCTTTCCTAAGTTCTTGGAACTCGAGTGCATCCATGCTTGCATGTTCTTGCACTTTCAGCCGCATGATCCTAACCTCGAACAGTGTTATGCACACTTGTTTCGATTACAAAAAATGCGCAAGTGTCTACCAATTTATGTTGCTGCATTTACACACAGACGCGCCTTTTCTGAACCAATAATTCAATTTTGCGCGAGATCGGCTATGCACAATTGGATTTTGATTAAGGACCTCCATATTTCCCATACTCCTCTCAAGGCGAGGACATTGCTGATAATGCATAATGCTTCCTTGTTGTTAAGTATGACGTTTGAGACTTACATCTCAGGCCGGTCATGCCTTACTGTCATTGATTCAAAGCATCATATATTTTCATTAGCGCAAGTGTTGCGCACGATTTGAAATTAGTCCCAATACACAAAGCTATCCAACTTCGCCTCGGTGATGGTTTTCTAGCTCGTATTGTGGGCGTGATTCGTTTACCGCTTACGGTGCAGTCTTACTTTGGCCATGTGCAGTTATACGTTACTGACTTGCCCGCCGGTGTGGATGCAATTGTGGGTAACGACTGGCTTACGCAAACAAGGGCATTACTTGAGTACGGTCAGAAGACGTGCATTGTTAGCAAAGGGACCAGGAAGATCACTCTTCAGTCTCTTAAGCCCAATATGACCTTAGAAAGTCCTATGCTAACTCTTCTACTGTCCATGAAGCAAGCTCGGCGCTTCGCAAAGCGAGGTCAACATGTTTTCTATGGAGTAGTGAGACAAGCACCCCCAGTGCCTTCCACTCAGCTCTTTACGGAAGAGCCTACGTTAGAAGTCCTTGGTCATGTCGCGACACTTACTGCTGAATTGTCTGCTCTTTTGTAAAAGTACAAGTCTGTGTTCCCGAGTAAAATACCAACCGGGTTACCACCTGATAGGGGTATTGGGCATACTATCCCTCTTGTTCCCGACGCCCAACCAACTTGGCGGCCGATTTATCGCCTCAACTTGTTGGAGCTCACGGAACTGAAGGACCAAATTACCGACTTGCTCGATAAAAGATGGATTGAGCCGAGCTCTTCTCCATTCGGGCCCCCATCCTATTTGTTCAAAAGAAGATGGGACGCTCAGGATGTGCATTAATTATCGTGAGTTGAACAACATAACTGTAGTGATTTGAGTTATTATACATTAGTTTGCATATATTTTAATGTTTTCAAATATATTTGGAGTAGTATGGTGTGGAGTCAAGTGTGAATAGGTACTCTAGTACCTTGGTTCATGTCCTTTGAACCTTCCAAGGCATTTTCGAAGTTAGAGGAAAGACCTAGAAGAACTCCATGTGGCAAAAGTCAGATGTGCCATTTTTAGGTCAAAAGGACATGTGTACATTATTCTAGAAAGAGGTGGCAAGTTTTGGGATGTGTTGGGTGCCAACACATCAACATACACCTTCCTAGAAATTACTTATGTAGCAAGTATATAAACAAGAGCTAGAACATAGAAAGACATTCCAGAATCACTCTTGTACTTGCCAAAATCCAGAAATATATTAACTTTCAAGAAGCCATCTCTCTTTCAAGAAGCTACCACTTGTGTTCAAAGATCCTTGTCTTGAATAGATAAAGTATTCTGTTTTACTAAGTACTTTATCTATCTGTTTCACTACAGTGGTATCGGAGCTAGGCACTTTGGTAGCACAAGAAGATGGCCGATCCTCAAGACCAACAGCAAGCTTTCGAAGGAAGCCCTTCCTCTCCAAGACACCCTCCTCCAGCGCCGATGGGAGAGCCCACTCAAGAAAATCTGCAACAACAAGAAGCACCACAAGGAGGAGCACACCCTCCTCCAGCGTCGATGGGAGAGCCTACTCAAGGAAATCTGCAACAACAAGAAGCACCACAAGGAGGAGCACCGTCAAATCCCGTGGCAGCCGCTATAGCAAAGTTGACCCCACCACAAGGAGTTCCCGCAAATGAGTGGGCAGCCTTCCTAATGACCGTCCACAACCAAGTGGGCTTGGCCACCTATGAAGCAACCGTGCAAGCGTCAAGAGAAGCTATGGCTGCCATGGTTGCCCCTATTGCGAGCAATGCTCAAAATCCAGCCCCGGCTCAAGCGCCTCCACAAGAGCCAACGAGAGCAAGGAAACTCATCAAGCCCGGCAAACCCGACACTTTCAACCCCGGGAAAGGTGCCAACCTGAATTTATGGCTCTACCAAGTGGAGACGTACCTCGCGTTCCTTGAAGTACCCGAGGAGGACTACGTTCCCTTTGCCGTTACCTTACTTAGAGGAGCAGCAACATCATGGTGGCGTAACTATCAAGCGGCTATATATCAAGCTATGGCGCACCCCATGCTCGGCCAAGAGCCCCCACCATCATATGCAAGATGGGCAGATTTTCGTGAGGCCCTCAAGAAGCAATTCATGCCCATCAATGCGGAGAAGATTGCCCGAGGAAAGCTCCACCATCTCAAGCAAACGACGTCCGTTCAAGAGTATACATCCAGATTTCACGCCCTCACTCTTGAGATCCCCAACATGTCTCTCGAGGAGAAGATTGACCGTTACATCTTTGGCCTCAAACCCAAGGTGGCAAAGGAAGTGGAGTTACGCGACTTGACGGACTTCTCAAAGATCATTGAAGTGGCCCAAAAGGTGGATACCTTGGATTTCAAGCACTCCGTGCCTTCATCTTCACGGGTACCGACGACGCGGGTGTACGCAGCCCCTTCCACATCCGAATCTGGACCCACACCCATGGAAATCGGAGTTATTAAAAGGGACCCCGCGGCTGCCCGGAAGAGTGGAAGACCCTCCAATGACACTTATGATGCAAGAAACCAGCAAGGAGTGAAAGCAAGACTCTCCCCGGCTGAAAAAGAAGCTCTCATGACGGCTGGACTATGCTTCTATTGCAAGGAAAAGGGCCATCGTGCACTTTCATGCCCCAAAAAGTTGTCAAAAAACGGACAGCGCCGGTAGGCCAGGAGCCTACCACCCCAAGACCCACTTCACGAGAAGGCAACACGCCAAGTGAGGTGGAGACCCCCGTTGAAGACGACGTTCCAGCCCCAATGAGTTTGAGAGGTTACCTTGGAGGAGAGAAGGTCCACATCTTGGTGGATAGCGGAGCTCAAGGCAACTTCATTGCTGCAGATTTTGCCACCAAGCACGGTATTACTATGCGAACTCTTGACCACGACGAGGAGATTATGATGCCCGATGGATTCTCCTATACTACCCCTTCCAAGAAGACGTACCCCTTGGCACTCTCTATCAAGTCCTTCAAGGATAGAGTAGTGTTCTCCCCCATGCAATTGGGCAAGTACGACGTCATCCTAGGGACGCCTTGGTTGACCAAGCACAACCCCCAAGTTGATTGGAGGACCGGTACTATCAAGATCAAGAATGACATCACTTCAAGAATCTGTATTTTGCGCGCAATCCAGAATATCCAGACCCAAGACATCCAGAAGCCGGCACACGAGATACTATTGTCCGCCCTCCAACTCAAGAGACTTGTGAGGAAGGGACACGAGCTTCTTTTGGCCTTGATCACGCCAAAAGACATCAAGAAAGACATCGAGAGTCAAGAAGGCAGCCCCGTTCCCAAGGAGATACAAGAAGTCTTTGAGGACTACAAAGAAGTGTTCTCCCCGGAATTGCCCAAGGGCCTACCCCCCAAAAGATTCGTAGACCACAAGATAGAGTTGGAGCCCGGAAGCAAGCCCATCTCTCGGCCTACGTTCAAAATGTCATACACGGAGCTAGACGAAGTCAAGAAGCAAATCAAGGAGCTACTGGAGCATGGCTTCATTCGACCTAGCAAGTCGCCATTTGGAGCCCCGGTGCTATTTGTCAAGAAGAAAGATGGTACCTTGAGGATGTGTGTGGACTATCGCGCCCTCAACAAGATCACCATCAAGAATCGATACCCGCTGCCGCGCATGGATGAGCTCATGGACCGGCTGGTTGGAGCCAAGTACTTCACGAAGATTGACTTACGGAGCGGCTACCACCAGATTCGCATCGCAGAACCGGACATAGAGAAGACGGCATTCAGGACAAGATATGGACATTTTGAGTTCATGGTCCTGCCATTTGGACTCACCAACGCGCCAGCAACTTTCATGACTATGATGAACACCATATTTCAGCCCATGTTGGACAGATTTGTGGTGGTATTCATCGATGACATCCTTATCTACAGCAAGACCCTTGAAGAGCATGCGAGACACTTGAAAGAAGTCCTTGAAGTATTGAAGCAAAACAAGCTGTTTGCGAAGGAGTCAAAATGCGAGTTTGCCAAACAAGAAGTGGAGTTCCTAGGTCTCCACGTGACTGCTGATGGCATCAAGATAGACCCCAAGAAGACCACGGTGGTGGAGGAATGGCCAACCCCCACGACCAAGAAAGAACTCCAGTCATTCTTGGGATTTGCCAATTGGTACAGAAAATTCATCCAAGGCTTCTCGCACATAGCAGCCCCCCTGACAGATCTACTCAAGAAGGACAGGCTATATACATGGACCGAGAAAGAGGAAGAGGCATTTCAAGAGTTAAAGCGAAGATTGACCACATCCCCGGTGCTCACACTCCCAAGTCCAAACCCAGATTGGCCCTTCCACGTCATCACCGATGCATCTTCCTATGCAATAGGAGCAATCCTGCTTCAAGACCAAGGCAAGGGACTGCAGCCCATCGCCTACGAGTCAAGGAAGCTAAATCCAGCCGAGCAAAATTATACAACCACGGAGCGAGAGGCATTGGCGATTGTACATGCCTTGAAGGTTTGGCGCTGCTACGTTGAAGGACGCAAAGTACTGGTCACCACGGACCACGAGGCGTTAAAGCACCTCCAGACGCAGCCGTATCTCTCAAGGAGACAAGCAAGATGGAGCGGATACTTGCAACAATACAACATCACGATTCAGTACCAGCCCGGCAAGACAAACCCGGCTGACCCCCTCTCAAGACTGCAATTAAATGCAGTGATGGTATCCCTGAAGACAGATCTGGAAGCTCGATTTTCAGCCGCCTATGAAAGAGACCCTTACTACAAGAACGGAGAAGCAGCCTTGGACCCATGCAAGAAGCAAGAAGGCAATTATTGGGTGAGGCAAGATACGGGCCAGAGATGTGTTCCTAATGACTTAGACCTCCGGCTCTTGCTTCTACGAGAAGCACACGACAACCCTCTTGGAGGACACTTTGGAATCCTAAGGACCACGGGCGTTCTAGCTAGGACTTATTGTTGGCCAGGCATGTCTAAGCAAGTCAAGGAGTACTGCAGGAGCTGTGACACATGCCAAAGAATCAAGCCATCATCGCAAAAGGCGGGAGGACTCCTCCAACCACTACCAATCCCCGAAAGACAATGGACGGACATCTCAATGGACCTTATCGTGGACTTGCCCGTGACACCTCGAGGCCATAATGCAATACTCACGGTGGTGGACAGACTTACCAAGATGGCTCATTTTATTCCCACGACGACTAAGGCTACAGCACCACAACTTGCAAGACTCATCTTTGACAACATCTTCCGACTCCATGGACTACCATCAAGAATTGTGTCAGATAGAGATCCAAGATTCACAAGCCATTTCTGGAAAAATCTCTTCAAGAACTTGGGTACATCGCTGGATATGTCTACTGCCTACCACCCACAATCAGATGGGCAAACCGAGCGTATGAATCGTACCCTAAAGACCTCTCTAAAGGCCTACGTGTCTACCCTCGAGCAAGACTGGGACATGTACTTGACCCCCCTCGAGTTTGCCTACAACAACACTACGCAGGCCTCTACCCAAGAGTCCCCATTCTTCCTCAACTATGGCTTCCATCCGACCACGCCACTGAGCTTCACGGCTGGCCATGATGAAGTACCTGCAGCCACAGATTTTATGGAGACATTAGAAGCAGCCCTTACAGCAGCGAAGAAAGCTCTACAACACGCGCAAGATGCTCAAGCAAGAGTGGCGAACAGATCCAGAAGAGAAATTACGTACAGAGTGGGTGACAACGTGTTACTATCATCCAAGAACATTTCCCTGAACAACAGGCCTGCCGGCAGCAAGTTCTCTCCCAAGTATTTGGGACCCTTCAAGATTATCCAGCAAGTCAACCCCGTTGCTTTCAAGCTAGAACTTCCCCAGACTATGCACATCGACCCCGTATTCCACGCTTCCCTCTTCAAGCCATATGTGCAACCCGACAACAAGTTCCCAGGACGTGTGACAACCCCACCAGCCCCAACAATAGTGGATGATCATTTGGAGTACGAAGTGGAAGACATAGTGGCTATGAGAAATTTCAGGAGACAGCAGCAATACTTGATCAAGTGGAAAGGATATCCAGATTCGGAGAATAGTTGGGTGGCGGCGCACTACCTTGACAAAGTTCAGAGAAAGTTGAAGCGCTTCCATGCCGCCAACCCCCATCTTGGACCAGCCCCAAGTCTTCCTACTAAAAGCCCAAAGACTACAGGGAGGCAGCCTGCCACCATCAAGAAGCAGCAGAAGACCCCTTGGAGGCAGCCTGCAAGAACCACAAAGAGGAAAAAATGACATTAGACACTTTTCTCTTCTTGCAGTTTCTGGACAGAAAACTAAAACTGCTACTGGCGATAGGTCTCTTCATAATAGATTCTGAAAACTTACCTGGCTGTAGTCCATAAGTAGCCGGTCATTTAGAGTCCAAGTTTGCTCAATTTGGAGCACTGGCGAGAGAGATATGATGCTCTAAGTAGAAGGGGGTCAGGCTGCTGGCATTGTTAGGACAGAATATGCCTTCTGACATTGTGCCTTCCCCTTAACTTGGAATGCTCTGAAATTCAAGACTCTGGTAGAAAATCTTACAGCGCTCAGTTTGAGACTTACTTTGCAGAATTTGAAGAAGCATAGAAGGACTTATGATTTTCAGAAGTTTCTGCACAGATTTGGAGGAGTGCCTACTCTCTCAGCTCTCAACGACACTCCAGAAATTAGAATGCTCTCAAATTTGGTGACCCGGTAGAGTTCTCCGACGCGGTCCGTCTGGCACTCGAATTTTCAGATTTGGAGCAGTTCTGTGGCCGCTATGAATTTTTGAGTTCGTGGCAGATTCTGGGCCAACTTGTACAATTTTCTTTATCATTAAGGAGTAGGCTAGCCAATAAGGTCACACCACCTACGACCTTGCCTAGTCTACCTTACATGTGTAGCACCTGACTTGGCGCCTTTGACTAGTCCTCTTCACATGTGTGGCATCTGACTTGAAACTGTTGACTAGTTTGCTCCACATGTGTAAGACCTGACTTGACGCGCCGAGACGTCGCTTTTTCTATCGGGGGGGTGATGTAGTGATTTGAGTTATTATATATTAGTTTGCATATATTTTAATGTTTTCAAATATATTTGGAGTAGTATTGTGTGGAGTCAAGTGTGAATAGGTACTCTAGTAACTTGGTTCATGTCCTTTGAACCTTCCAAGGCATTTTCGAAGTTAGAGGAAAGACCTAGAAGAACTCCATGTGGCAAAAGTCAAATGTGCCATTTTTAGGTCAAAAGGACATGTGTACATTATTCTAGAAAGAGGTGGCAAGTTTTGGGATGTGTTGGGTGCCAACACATCAACATACACCTTCCTAGAAATTACTTATGTAGCAAGTATATAAACAAGAGCTAGAACATAGAAAGACATTCCAGAATCACTCTTGTACTTGCCAAAATCCAGAAATATATTGACTTTCAAGAAGCCATCTCTCTTTCAAGAAGCTACCACTTGTGTTCAAAGATCCTTGTCTTGAATAGATAAAGTATTCTGTTTTACTAAGTACTTTATCTATCTGTTTCACTACAATAACGGTCAAGAACCCCTATTCGTTGCCTCGCATTGATGATTTGTTTCATTCGTTGCAGGGGGCATGCGTGTTCTCCTCACTTGATCTAGCCCAAGGCTACCATCAGATTAAAATCACACCAGAGCACGTCCCCAAGACAGCGTTTTGGACGCCTATTGGGCAATTCAAATACAAAGTCCTAAGTTTTGGGCTTGTCATTGCACCAACAACATTCCAAAGCACAATGAACGATTTGTTTAGATCGTACTTGGGTAAGTTCGTCCAGATTTACCTCGGCGATATCCTTGTCTATTCAAAGACAAAGGACGAGCATTACAAGCACCTAGAATTGGTGTTGCAAATCTTCGCGCGCAACAGCTGTATGCTAAGCTCGAGAAATGTTCCTTCCTAAAGGATGAACTGTTGTACCTCAAGCACATTCTGGGTTCGAAAGGGGTGCGCTCCGACCCACCCATGATTGCGTGTGTCGCAGATTGGCCTGTTGTGACTGATGTACATACTGTACGTTCATTCCTTAGGTTTGCTAACTACTTTTGTAAGTTTATGCAAGGTTACTCAGTGATGGCCGCGCCACTCACCGCTCTGACGAGGAAACGTATTCCGTTTCTTTGGAATGAGAATACGCAATTAGCGTTTGAGCGCATTTTGTATGCACTCACTCATGCGCCGATTCTTTCATTGGCCGATCCCAACTTGCCTTACGAGGTGGTTGCTGATGCGTCTGGTGTTGGAATAAGGGTTGTCCTCCTGCAAGCAAGTCGGCCTATTTGTTTTGAGAGTCGCAAACTGACACCTGCCAACAAAATTACTCAACAACAGAGCATGAGCTCTGGGCAATAATATACGTTTTGAAGATATGGCAATGTTACTTGGAAGGCTGCAGAGGTCTGACAGTGGTTACAGATCACTGCCCAAATACCTCATTTGAAGTGCAACCATCACCGTCAAGGAGGCAGACAAGATGGTCTGAGTTCTTGCAACGATTCCACTTCGAGTGGGCGTTTCGCCAAGTCGCAACAATGTTGTTGACCCTCTAAGTCGAATTCTCCAGCGTATCTTGCTGCTGGGGACCGTTGCGGGCTTGCAGGAACGTAGTGGTCAGATTTCAAAGGCGGCCACCCTTGATTTTGCTTTAGTCCCCCAGACGTCCGCACGACCCCTGCCTGGTGACGTGGGCAAACCCCTTTTGGATAGTACGCTAGACTCGGAGTCACTTGACCTGCATCAACTGTTTCACGAGGGCTATCGCAAAAATCCTTTTTTCCTAGATCTCCTGGGTGCTGGTTTGAACGGTGTAGCCGTGACGATGGACAATATGGACAAAAGGAAAAAACACTCAAACTATACGTTAGAAGACAATTTTTGGCGGCACAATGGGCGCATTGCTGTCCGAGAAGGTCCAGTAAGATATGCGTTACTACGGGAAGCGCATGACTCTCCCTACTCTGGTCATCATGGAATTACCAAAACTACACACTCTTTGCGCCGGGGGTACAATTGGCCGTCCCTCAAGGTTGATGTGGCCAAGTACATCGGTTATTGTGCAATATGTCAGAGGAATAAGCCTAGCAACTCATTGCCGGCTGGGAAGTTGCATTCATTAGAACTTGCAGGTGCTCCTTGGAAAAGCATAAGCCTCAACTTTGTCATTAAATTGCCTACCACCAAGAAAGAACACAATGGGGTGTTAACGATCGTGGATCGTTTCACTAAGATGGTGCACTTTGTGGCCACTAAACCATCACTTGATGCCAAAGAGACGGCTCGTCGTTTTGTTGATCACGTGTTCAAGTTACATAGCATGCCCAAAGAGATCATAAGTGATCGTGACTCACGATTTACAAGCCACTTCTTGCAGGCGGTTTGCTTGCATTTCGGTACGGCTCTTAAGATGTCCACTAGCTTCCATCCTCAGACCGTTGGTCAGACAGAACAAATGAACCGCGTTCTGCAACAGTTCCTTAGGCATTATGTGTATCCTCGCCAAGACAACTGGGACACCCTCCTTTCAGTTGTAGAGTTTGCAGTGAATAATGCTTATCAGAAAAGTGTAAAGGAAACTCCGTTTTCCCTTAACTATGGAAGACATCCGCACACTCCTTTGACTTCTGTAGTTTTCGGTGAGGCGGGAATGTCAACCATGAGAGTTCCAAGTGCTCGCCTCTTTGTTCACTCTCTTCAAGAGGTGCACAAATAAGCGAAGTTGGCTTTAGTCGCTTCTTGAGATCGTCAGAAAAAGTTTGCTGATATGCACAAGACTGAGTTGAGTTTTCAAGTTGGCAATAAAGTACTTTTGCAAACTAAAAACTTGCAACTCAAGCACCTAGGAAAGCGCAAGCTTCTGCCTCGCTGGGTAGGCTCTTTTATCGTTATTGCGAAGGCTGAACCTGTTGTATACCGACTGGATTTGCCTAAATCCATGGGGCAAACGCATCCTGTATTCCATGTCAGTTTACTTAAGATGTTTAGGTCTGACGATCGTTACCACCCACAGGATCCAAAGTGGAGCTCGCCAATGATGATAAGGCCTGAGACGTGGAGGAAGTCTTAGGGCATCGCTACACCTGTTATACACCACCCAGAGTGGAACTTTTGATAAAATGGCTAGATAACGACTCCAGTTGGAACTCGTACGAACCTCAGGACAAAATCCTACTAAATTGTAGCGACTTGATTCAACAGTATTGGTTACGATGGGCTAACGCTCAAAGGCTCTGCACTAAGGCAAGTGTGCCACCAGGCGCTCTTCGTACACCAAAGAACAAATGCAAAAGAGACGCGGCCAAGTAATTGCTCTTTTCTGTCCCTGTGATGATGCAAAGTCCATTTCCTCACCAGTGTTTCCCGCTAGCTAAGGCCAGTATTGACACCACAAAAGCCAGTAAAAGTCGTATGCTTAGCGAGGACGTTAAGTTTTTTAAGGGGGGAGGAGTGTAACGATCTGAGCTTTTTAAGCGTATTTGGGATATTTTTCCTAATTACCTAAAATACGTTATATTATTTATCTATACATTATTTGATCATGATTGCATATTGATGAATTATTTGCCACATGCGTGTGCCGACTCATTCCTGATCGATTGTTGAAACGACTAAGATGCGTTTCTAAAAAGCGTCGTAAAGTAATTCGACTACTTCGCAATAGTAAAGACATAATTAATCATAAAGTTACTTTGATTATTTATGAAGAGATAACTTAATTAATTATATGTTGATTAATTTATTTGATTGTCATTATTTCGGATAATGCCACAGTTGTTTTTTGGGTTTAACAACGAGTCGTTAAACCGAACACTCGTAAAATCCAAATGTAACCAAATATGCAAAGTCGCTTTGCATCCGAGCGGATTCAAACCCGCGACCTTTCGTTTGAAACGTTCACACCTTACCGATTGGCAAAGTAGTTTTCATAACTACCGGTTCATGACGAAAGCATCTGTATTTGATCCCGCGAACAATCGCGACTTTTTCGGAAAGTCACGTCAACGCAAGAACGCCCTTTTGGCGCGAAGCGGTTTTTCGGAAATCGACGAAAAGTCTCCAAACGGCCAAACGGCGCGTTACGAGCATTCAGCCAAACGGGTTATACCCCTTTGCCTGTTTTCGTTGAACATGATCCAGTGCCCTACGTGGTGACTCGAAGCACTCCAGTGCCTCATGTTGTGCAAAAGTCATTATGAGTGCAACTCTCACAAGCACAAATTCTACTTTAGTTTTCTCTTTGCTTTCACAAGGATTGTCTATTTTTCTCGAAGTTGTCACTATTTCTTTTCCGCTAACATTAAATTATCCTTGCTCGTGAGAAGCAGAAACGCTACATTATGTTTGAGCAGGATGGTCAACCAGAAGTCTAAACTCAAAAGGAAAAGAAGAGCGGACGAAGCACAGGCGGAGTACAAGGACTTCTACGGCTACATCGAATTGTCCTCCATCTTATCTTGGAAATCAGAGCGACCTCAACTGCAGTGTGAGGCTCAGAAGAAGAATGGTGAGGAAGAACAAGCCAGGCTGAGGCAGGAAGAGCAAAACAGAAAAGTTGCAGAGGAAGCCAAGAAGGCAGAAGAAGCCTGGCAAGCTGAGAAGAGGCGGAAGCAGCAAGCTGAGGAGGAACAGAGGAGAATCAAAAGTTATTATTACACGGTGATGGGCAAGGGCTTTGATATTTTGGAGGAAGCCTTCAAGTATGCCCAGAGAAGTCGAAGCGAGTCACAAGAGGACATACTGCAGGCGGAGGGGGAGACATTCCCAAACTTTGACAGGTACATACATAGAGGTCAGCACAGGGCTCCTACTGTAGCATGACTATGCCAAGATGGTAGGATATACGGTGTGGGAGGCAAAGACATAAGCTCAGATGAACGAATCTGAAGCTGTACCAATACCTGGGATTTGGGGCACAGACAGGGTCATCAGATTGATCCCTATGGACTCAGACATCTTCAAGGATGCCACTTCCTACAACCGGTTCAAGGCCATGTATAACGAGGTGGAGAGAAGAAGCTAGGAGTTCTTGGCAAGGGAGACCAGCCAGCTGGATTTCTCGGGGCACTGGTACCCTTGTATCCCGAAGAGGACAGACCCCGCTTTTTTCTTGCAGCCTACTGACTGGCACTGGATGACCATCAACATGAGGGACCAGCTAAATGACAGAGCTAAGGAAGACGATTTTTTGGCAGACATGCAGGGGAAAATAGTGCTGCCACCTAACATTGCAGCATGAGACCCAAGACTGGATGGAGTCAGGGAATGCATGAGCCAGGAGACGTAGGAGGATAGAACCAGGGCTAGAGATTCTTTTTGTAAGGGGAAGCATGCTTATGCCAAATGGGAAAGTAAACAGGGGGAGAAAGACCTGTATGCGGTCAGGATCCAACAACCTCCACCAGCACCCAAAAGTGGGAGGTCAGTGGGATACTTTTTTTCTCAGGAACGGCTGGAGGAGATGACCAGAGAGACTCCAGAAGTTTGAGAGGAACAGGAGCTCGAAGATGAGGAAGGCGCAGGAGAGGAGTCTAGCCCTGCTGAGGCACAGATCCCTGCTACATCCCCCACTTTGCCGAGGACTGGGCAGTCCTTGGCACAAGCAGCCTTGCAGCAGCTTGGGGATACCAGCCCACCAGGAAGTCCAGAGCTCCAATGGCTGGAAAGTTTCAGCCAAAGGAGTCCAACCCCAGGAGGTGAGACTCAGGCAGACAGGGCAGACAGGAGGGCTGCCAAGGAGGCAGCCAGAGGGCAGCCAGCATCCCGCTCTCATAGAGGGCATGTGCCCTTAGCCCATGTCATGCAGCACCTTTTTGGCATGCCAGTGTATGTTCCTGTCAGTTTGAGAGCTGCACAGCAGCGGGCTGCCTCCATTAACTTGCAGACTGTGCAAGAGGAGGCTGCCCAGTTGCTACATTCCCCTCTCGGTTCACCTTGGTCTAAGCCCCCAGGTTTCAGGATCCCACCAGGTAGGAGGAGGTGGTCCAGGTCCAGGTCCCGCTCCCCAGATGATAAAGCTCCTGGTACTTAGTTGCTGTTGTCTTTGTTGATTCAGAGTCAGTCCGCTTCAGTGTTGCATGTAAATTATTTTGTTGCAGTCAAATAGTTAGCAGGTGTTGTCGAGTCGACAACAATTTAAGTTGGAGGGATTCTCATGAATCATCATATTGAGTATATTTAATATTCATCTAAATATATTAGTTAACTAAGTTTAGTTTGCTGAATTATTAGTCAATATTAAGTCTAGTGGATGTTTGATACTTAATTGAATGAATCAGCCGGGAGCAGCAGGCTGAAGTCAACTTAGATCAGTCTGTTGACTTAGATCAACGTGCTGACACATTCTTCGACAGTCAGCTGATTGGCATACTCAGTAGCAGCGAACTGCCTAGTTATGCATCTAAGTGCGGTGTGCTAGATGAGTGGCTAGATGACATTCTTAAGGTGGATGGCGATTCGGGATGATAGGAAATGGCTGTGAATTTGGTTAGCCGAGGACCTACCAACGTGGTTAACTCCCGGGTAGGCGGTGCCATCGCACTTGCCGTTGAACAGTAAACTCATTCCAAGTACATATGCTAGGTATTGCTCTCGAGTTCGGCGTTTGGAAACAAGGCCAACTCTCTTGTACCGCTTACAGAGAGATATCTGAATCCAAGGCGAGAAACCATTGATGCGAATTGTCTCCTAACCTTGCTTATATATGAGTTTACTGATTGCATGATTGATGCTCGTTTACTTGCATTTGACTTATGCGTATTGTATTGTCTCTTGCTGGTAAATCAGTTAACAAAAAATACCATAAAGACTACTTGCGGATATAAAGATCTTTTATTAATTGTTGATCGTCTATTGGTAAGTCAATTCATTTCAAATCTGCACCAGAATTTTCTAGCAAATCTTACCTGCAAACTCTTTATCTTTTCAAACAAAAATTCGCGCTCAAAATTCCTAACTTTAAAACTTATTCTTTAATACAATAGAAGAGGATCATCAAGCGTCGGCAAAAGCGTGTCCTCTCGAGCTTCTTGTGGCCTTGGGAACTCCTTCTCCTTCGCGCCTTCTCTCTTCTTCTTCTTTCTCCTTCGCTTTTTCTTTGTGCTTCTTGGCAAATGTGTGTGAGGCAAGAATGAGGGAAAAAGTGCGAGGCTTGTGCCTATCACAGGCACCACACATGCAATTTTCTCTCGAAAATGCCCTGCCTTTAGCGTCAATTAGCATGCATGCACATTTTGCAATTGTCACTCGTAATAGCTTAACTTATGTCTGTCACTCAGCATGCATGCAAGCCTCGTAACCATCGCGCGTGCCTGTCTAGCCTTTCGGTCAGCGTGCGTGTCAATGTGGCCGTCGAGCCCATGTCTCCTAGCGTGGCAGCTTCGTCGTGGCAACTGTGCCAATGGACCCTGGTCGAGTTGGCCTACCTTCTCAACATGGCCTGACTTGGCAGCAATTGAGATGGCCATTTTTCAGCTCTGCGCGACTGACAGCTGCTGGCGTGGCCTATTTGCGGGTCTTGGGGGGGTCAGCGTTGCAACTGAACTATCTACCATATCCCACCCATCGCTGGGAGTCAGATTCAACCTGTCGCAATCACATCTCACGTGTTACTGATTTAATGTTCCAACGCTTAACTTGCATGTGTCAGCAGTTTTGGTCAATGCGTCAGCGTTCACTGTCCGTACCTGAGGCAGCCGTGACTTGCGACACGCGTGCTGCGCCGACCAACGACAACCATCCTCAAGAGTCAGGTCGAGGTTTCTCCAGGTCATCTATGCCAATCAAAAATCAGGTATATAGTAAGTAAATAGGAGTACATATATACTCTTGTGCGGCTGCATGTTGCCTGTTATGTGCATTATTCCGATTGATTTCACTATGACGGTGGAGGGCAGTTGAGCACCTTAAAGCGAGCGGTCCCGATGCGACAACTGGATTTGGATGACTGCGGCTGCAGCTTTTTTGAAGGGTATGGTTTGGATGGCTTGCGAAAGGTTGAAATATGTTGAGTACCCAGGACTCATGGCTGGTTTACAGTGGGCATTCGTGTAATGTGCTGTTCCTCCGTTTGCGCTGCTTTCTTTTCTGCCATTCAACTTTATACACATACTATTGAATTTCAAAATGACGAGTACCTTGAACTTTTGGTTTACAGTGCCCACGCCTTTTAACTATTCAAACGCGAGTCAAACGCCCCAACCTAGCATGTCAGGATTTGAATGACCTTTTTTCTCGGACGACACGGTCACGCTCAAATTCACTTCAAATTTCACTCCAAATTTTTGCGCAATTTGGTATCAAATTTGATCTCTTCTTTTGTTCCCGCTCAACATCAAAACCACTTCACTACATACTAGCTACTCTTCGCGTTTTCCATTCATTGCTTCTTTCCGCTTTCCCCTTCATTGTTACAGCCTCCTTTTGATTCCTGCTCTTTCTCTTCCAAATACGACCTCGACTTTACAACCCACAGTTCAGTACAAGGATGAAGATGTGTCCTTCGTCGAGTACGAGAACAATGTGAGTACGTCAAATAAAATGAGAGACCTCACCTACTGAATGTTGAACTCGTGGACAAGCAATGAGGCCCGGCCTAGATTGACTTTCAACCTCGGTTTGCTTCCAAAGAGTGCTTCATGCGCGGCGTGCTTATCTCAGTGTTGTGCGTAGCTATTGCTCCCTCTTCTTCAAGGCCCATAGTGCATCCGCAAATAATGCGGAAGGCTCATCCAAAGAAGGAAGGTGGGCGAGTGCTGTGCAATTGTTTGACATGGCTCCTGGCTGTGGTGGCAGGTGCCCATCGGTGTGAACATTGCGTTGGCCTGACCCTTGCAAAACGTGGTAAGCCCCTAAGGCTGCTGTCCCGTTTGTCCCAAGATTGAATGCACGCAAAGAAGTATGGCCCTCAAGGCTTTCGAGCTTCCTTTGTCACTGTCTCCGATTGTGTCCTACTTGTTTAAACTGCAGCACTGTGCTTCTCCTCCTTGTCCCACTTTTGCAATGCATATGCCGGAGCCAATGAAGCCCTGGATGGATCCTTAGATGGATCCATTGCATGTGCTTAGTAGTAGGCCTCCATAGTAGGCTGTCAATGGCACCCTTCCACCTCATGTCGTGTTTGTGCCATTGTAGGACGGCCTGTGGGGGTGGGGTGGGAGTGGGGGTGGCAATTGCAGGACCTTATTTACTTGTGGAACAAATACAACGACCAGGTAGAGCCAGAAAACCTCCTTGTATGACACTCATTCTCCTCATTCCCCTCTTCTCCCCTCTTCTCCCGTTTGTTCCTTTGCCCCTACGTGTGGTGCTGACAGGGCTGTTGCAAAGGCGTGCAGCTCCAATCTCCCCCCTTTCTCCCCTCTTTCTCTCCTTCTGGCTGTCTCTTTCTTCTCTCGAAATGTCCTTATGATCTTCCCTAATTGCCCTTGATTGCATGTGCTTGTTGTGCACTTTTGGCAGTGGTTCACGCTGCTCGCCTTCCATAGCAACCAGGTACACCCCCCCCCTCCCCCTTCCCCTTCCCCTCCCCTTCTTAACCCCCACCCCGGTCCACCCTTGCGTTAGAGACCGCTGCTCGCACTTTACGCATATCAGGGCCTTTCATTAGTGCGTCAAGAGTGGCGTGTGCGTGTCCCTGCTTGCACGTGCCTGTGCGTGTGTGTGCTGCTGCGCGTGCGTGCCTGCACCTGTTTATGTGTGCGTGCATGCAGCTGCATGTGACATGTGTGTGTTTGTGCGCGTTTGTATGTGTGCTTTTTTGATGTGCTTTCTTGTGTGCTTTGTTCATTTCTTCCCCCCGCTTGTCAAGCTTGCACTTCTTTGCCCCCTTTGCCCCTACCTGTGGTGCTGTCAAGGCTGTCGCAAGGGCGCGCAGCTCCAATCTCCCTCTCCCTCTCCCTCCGATGTCCCTCTCCCTCTCCCTCTTGCTGTCTCCTTCTCTCGAAGGTCCTCATGACCTTCTCAGTCTGCACGTGCTTGCTGCGCGCGTATGGCAGGGGTTTATGCTGCTCCCCTTCCTCTGCAAGCAGGTACCCCCCCCCCCCCTCCTCCCCTTCTTAACCCCTACCCCGGTCCACCCTTGCATTAGAAAACGCTAAACGCACTTTACGCATGTTAAGGTCTTTCACTAGTGCGTTGAGAGTGGCGTGTGCGTGTCCTTGCTTGCACGTGTCTGTGCATGTGCGTGCGACTGCGTATGCGTGCCTGCACGTGTTTGTGTGTTAGTGCGCATGCGGCTGCGTGTGTGCTCGTGCGCATTTGTGTGTATGTGTGCGTGTAGTTGCGTGTGCATTCTTGCTTGTGTTTGCATGTGTGTGCATATGGCTGTGTGTGGGTGCTTGCGCGTGTTTGCGTGTGTGTGCGTGCAGCTGCTTGTGAGTGCCTGCAAATGTTCATGTCTACGTGTGCGTGCCTGCACGTTTGTGTGTATGTGTGCTGTGCGTGTGCTTGTGGAGGTATGTCGTATGCGTGCTTGTGAGTGTTCATGTGTGCCTGCGTGCAATTGCGTGTATGTGTTTGTGTGCTCGTGGTTGCAAGTGCGTGCTTGCACGTGTTCATGTGTGCAAGTGCGCGCGTGTGTGTGTGCAAGTGCGCGCGTGTGTGTATGCCCGTGTGCGGCTGTGTGTGCGTGCTTTGCATGTTCATGTGTGTGAGCGTGGGTGTGTGTCTATGCTTGCGCGTATTCATGGTATGCTAGATGGCTTTGCGTGTGTGTTTGTGTGTGTGTGTGTGCAGCGCGCGCGTGTAAATGTGTGTGTGCAATTGCGTGTGGGTGTTTGCGTGTGCGTCTGCGAGTGTGTAATGTGTCAAAAGATTGTAATTTTTAGTCATCTACTTCATCTTGCTAAAGCAACTGCAGCTCTGTGGCTTGCTGGTTATTCTCCTATAGCATTGTGGGTTGAGCTGCACGTTACTTACGTGCTGCCCTATGATTGGCAGCTGGCAGGTGGGAAGAAGTGAGAGCAGGCGATGCTTAAGGACTCTGACAAGAGGTGTTGGTGGACGATCCCAACCTCGTCGGCAATCATGGACTTTGGCAACGCAAGAGGGAACTTTGCGACAATTCTAGCCTTTGTCGTCGTTGTGCTTGCGGTCCAGCAGTGGGGCTCCGTTCAGCAAGCTTTCAATGATGTCCTGGATAGCACCATTCACGAGTTACACATGGCTGTAGAGGTGCAATCGAGACATCGCCGCCAAAAGCTCATGCAATGGAATGTGCAATATGCAATTTTGTGTTATGTTTATAGAGGAGAGAAGAGGAAGCGTAAGCAACGTAGAGTATATGTGTTGCCAAAGTCCCCTACCTGGTCTGATGTATATGTGCTTACAAAATGGAACACAAAGCAATGGAAAAGTCTAACTAGAGTATCTCAGGAACATTTTGACATTCTTGTAAACCTTGTTCGTCCTTATGTAGTGAAGGGTAAAACTAACTTTGTTAAGATTCCTGTGAGTACGGAGAGGAAGGTTGCAGCTACACTTTTGAGATTAGCAGAAGGTTGTTCATTTGTGGTGATAATTAAGTTATTGGGCTTTGGAGAGGCAACATGTTGCATAGCTGTTAGAGAGGTTTGTGCTGCCATAGTTCTAGCAGATTTTAAACGATTAGAGTATCCTTCCGGTGCTGCGCTGAAGAAAGTCATGGACGACTTTGAAAAGCTTCATGGATGGAAAGGTGTTGCTGGAGCGATAGATTGCACTTACATCAAGATAAGGAGGCCGTTTGGTGAGGATGGTGGGTGTTACCACGACCGCATGGGTGATTATGGTATTATCTTGCAAGCGGTCGTAGATTCCAAATGCCGCTTTCTTGATGTTTATGCTGGATGGCCTGGCTCGGTTCATGACGCTCGTGTCTTTAGAGCATCACCACTTTATGTTGCGCATGTGCACAAAACTCATGTGCTTGCAACCACTCATGTTCGATTGGACAACGGTGAGCTTATAAAGCCATACCTCTTGGGTGATGCTGGATATCAGCTCATGCCTTGGGTCATCACTCCCTACGATAAAGTTATGTGCCAGCGAGATGCTATAAGTAGGAAGTTTAACTTTGAGCATTCAAGTCAAAGGATGTCAGTAGAGAGAACCTTTGGTGTGTTGAAGAATGTGTGGCGTCTATTTAGCGGCGTAGATAGGTGCTTAAAGCATGATATAAAGGTAGTCACCGTCATTGTAATGGCTGGTTGCATTTTGCACAACTGGCTCATAGATGTTCACGAAACAAATGTAGAAGAGTACGACTTGCTAGAACCACAACCTGGTGGTGGTGAGCGCGAGTCACACGATGAAAACGTTGAAGCCGGTAGTATAGTGCGAGATTGTTTGCGAGATACTTTCTGTGGCGTATCTCGCGTTTAGTAGTGTTAGATTTATGCGGCGTGGAATAAGAAGCCGTGAGATGTACATGAGTTCCTTGATGAACAATTTTCGTGACCAGCTCTTCCTTCCTTTCTTGCACAAATGCTTGCTCATCTATACCTCTAGCTGCCCACGATGTCTTATAGATGGGCGATTGTGTGGCTCTTACGTGACTTTTTTGTATGGTCTTTGCGTGGGAAAATTGATGTGTGCCCTTGGCTGCAACGTAAAAGGTAAACGTTCTTGGAATACTATGAAAAGGTGACATATGTGTGTTAATACTTGGTGCCATGGTCATGCACCATTTGTAAATTGTAAGGCTGAGATATGAGATACCTTACCTTCGTCAAAATGACGTGCAAATATCAACCGCTATGAGCATGACCTCTAGCTGCCCACGATGTCTTATAGATGGGCAATTGTGTGGCTCTTATGTGACTAGTCACTATAGTGTATGGTCTTTGCAAGGGAAAATCGATATGTATGCCCTTGGCTGCAACGTTAAAGGTAAACGTTAGCTGTTGGAATTCTATGAAAAGGTGACATATGCATATTAATACTTGGTGCCCAGGTCATGCACCATTTGTAAGGCTGAGATGTTAGATACCTTACCTTCGTCAAAATGACATGTGCAAATATCAAACGCTATGAGCATGACTTACATCAGTTGATTTTCATCCTCACAATATGAGATGCACAAAGACTATAAAGCATCACTTGCCCAACATTTTACTATAAAAATCCAAGGAGGCCAGTACACAATCAAGCATGAAAGTAGGTGCTAGGTATACTCTCCAAGTGAGTTCAGCGTGCCCGGCAGCAACTTAGCCGAGTACAACTACAAGTGGACGTAAAAGTAAGTATCCCAAAGCTAGCATGTTATTACTTATCTTTAGGAGTGCCTTGGTTGGCAATGCTTGAGCAAGTGCATTAATACTGGCACTGATACTAGATGAAATTTCTTTCGCACACTGAACTTGAGTTGCCATTGCCTCCTTGGCTATCTCTCTTTGAACAGCACTAGCGATATCAACAATGGTGGTGTCTTTAGAGATCTCTCTCATGCTCTCAATTTGCAACTTCGTGACCTCCAAAAGCTCTGTGCCAGAAGATACTTTAACTGATGGCGGGCTGCGGTCACGTTTGCGTTTCTTCTCAACCACAAGCTCTTGTTCACATGAACATGTGTACGCCACATAAGTACAAGGCATATAAATTTTCAAACAACACGTTGGATGTGGTCAATTATGTTGCCATCATTATCAGTGCACCAAAGCATGTAAAAGCACTGACCTCCAGATTTGGTGACCCTGCAAGTCCATGAACATTGGATGTGTTGCCCATCGCCTTTGTCACTTGTGGCACGTACTGGTCCATCTTCTCCTGTAGCAAAATTTGTGATGACACATAAATGAAGTCTGACACATACAGGTAAACCAGAGAGCCATAGTGCAATGAAAGAACACTTTACCAAGTTACCAACATAACAAACAAAAGTGTGATTTATTACTCACCGTAGCAAGTGGTTCAGTTGCAACGACTCCGCCATGTCGGGCCTTCTACTCATTCCACCCGTCTCCTCCCACCACGATACGCTCATCGTTGGCATACTCATCAAATCTCTCTCTTGTAAAGATCACCAATGAAGACGTCACAAGAAGCAGGTCCATAGCTAAAAGAGCAACAAAAAAACTTGCAAAAGGTGTACCATTAAAATACTCGCTTACCATAATGAGGGTCCACGTGGGCCACATGCACTCTTGTACTTCCTTGCTCGCCATGTTGTCTGCAGGTGTGTCGAGGTGATCAGTTGTAGAAGTTTGAGGTTGGATCGCATCTCCAACTTCCACATTCCAGCAGGACCATCAGCGTTGCAGATCAACCGATGCTTTCCCACTCCCTCATCTCCATCCTCGTGCCCTGGAATAATGTGAAATTTGGCTCCCATGTGACAGTCTCCGCACACGCACTCCAACAAGATATCCTGCAAAGACATATAACAAATGAACAAAACACTTAAGTGAATGAAGAAAATGAAGAGAAGGCCTAAACTTTCAACAATTATAACCTCTTGAGCAGGGGTGAAATTAAAATGCACCATCCTGAAGGCCATGCTCAACGCAGCAGGTTCAAACTTTGCGTTGTAAGTTGTGATCTCAAGCGTGAAATCGACGTCAGTAGTTGTTTCTATGAACACAGGTCCGGAGAGGGCCACGAATGAAGCATCGCGGGGGTCCGCTGACTGCAAAAGTTCAGTGGAGGCCAAGCTGCTCGATGCGCGGCTGGCTTGCACACACAAACGCTTACAACCATGGCACTCATCAACACACATAAATACACGCGCATCATGCACAAGCAACTACACACACACACACAAGCACGCAAACGCAACCAGCCACACCCGCACACGCAAGCAAACACATATGCAGACGCACCTGCAAGCACGCAGACGCACCTGCAAGCACGCACACGCAGCCAGCCGCACGGGCACACGCCAGCAGGCAAACAGGCACACACGAGCATGCACACATGACATACCCGAGCACCCACACGCAGCCAGCCGCACGCGCACACGCAAGCACCCACACACGAGCACGCACACACGACACACACGAGCACGCACACGCATCCAGCCGCGAGCGCGCATGCAAGCACGCACACGCGAGTACGCACACGCAGCCAGCCGCACGCGCACGCGCACACGCGAGCACACACACGCAGCCAGTCACATGTGCACACGCACACGCAGCCAGCCGCACACGCACACGCGAGCACGCACACGCAGCCAACTACACACGCACACGCAGCCGCAGCCAGCCGCACATCGCACACACTAGCACAAACACGTAAGCACCCACAGGCGAGCACGCACACGTAGCCAGCCGCACGCACACACGAGCACGCACAGGCACGCAGTCGCAAGCGCACACGCAAGCACGCACACATGAGCACGCACAGGCAGCCCCACACACATACACACTCAAGCACGCACACACACACATACGCGCACACATGCATGCAACTTGGTCGCAATTGGCTTGAAGAAGCAAATAACATCACAATTGCAGCTGGTAACAGAAGTAAATAACATCAACAAATTTATAGACACAAGACACACAAGCGTAGACACACACTCGAAGTACACACAAAACCAACGTGCTATAAGCAATTGCATCATTGCACAACCTTACATAGGCATGCACAAAACTGGCATAAACAACCACAAAGAAGCATAGTCACCAGCACACTTTACACATAAATATATGCAGACTTGTAACAAAAGGGAAACCGGCAATGGGCAACTCACTTTTGAACGCGACGAGGAGGCTCTGCTTGACAGCTCCTTGAGCATTTCGCGTGCTGCATCTTGGGCATCAATGGGTGACATGCAGTGACCTCCAGTCATAGAGTGCTTTTTGCCAAGAAAAGCGTGCATTGCTTTAAATAGTTTGCTAGAAAAGTCCTTTGGCAGTCCACTGAATCTTGGCGCCCCCTCTCTCCTTCTTATTCATCTCCCAATACGACCTTGGCGCTCCTGTTTTTGACGTAAGATCTACGATAGCCTTGTAAGCTGATAACAGGTTGTTCCACTTGAAATTACACTGGTCAGGTGTCCGAATGTAGCCATGCATGGCCATGTCTTGTGAAATGCCTAACCATCTATCAGCTGTGGTCTGATGAACTGTTTTTCCCTTAGTCAAGAAGCCACCTACCCCCCCAATTTGGACTGCTTTTCCTTCTGTTAAGGTTTTCAAATCTGACTTGCTCTTTTTGCTCTCACTCCTCTCCTTCATCTTCACACCCGCACTAGCACAGCATGCTACAAGACAAAGTATTGCGTCCTCTGACCACAACTCCTCCTTGCCTTCTTTGTCAGGGGGCGTCGACTGCACTTCAGGCACAATTGGTGAGGCGCCTTGTGGAGCGACTGGAGCGCGTAAACCTCCACCACTGTAAACATCAGGATCAGTCAAAGTAACAAATAGTAGTAACCCAGGTCCAGATTCGGATTCTGGGTCAGTATTAGGAAGCACTACATTCAGAAAGTCTCCTCCATCAGTCACTTCTGCCAAAGACGGAGCAATAGGGATATCCTGGGCAGACGAAGATCCGGCCATTTTTTGAGGTTAACAATTCCTAGCTTTCGTTGCAAAATGAGATATCCTTGTCTGCCTTTGCTGCTATGTAGTCGCAGTTTCTGCTTTGTTTGGTGGAGTTTGGCGCGAAATGAAAATTTAAGGATTTTTTGGTGTGCGTTGCTTCTGGCACACAAGAACTCAAAATAGGGTAGGTACAAGCTTAGTACCATAGGAGGGATTTGACAAGACCTTTTGACATGTACGTTCACGTACGACAGTGGCTTTTACCGGACGAAAGAGATGATAGCGAGTGTGAAACTCAGATGACCTCGATAAGTCATTTGAGTTTCGCGCTGTAATGCCGAGTTTTGGCTTGTAGTTCAATTTTAAAAAACCCTCTTTTCAATTATGAAACAAGCCCGAAAACCCAGTGTAAACCACGTTTGGGACGTCGATAAACAACATTGAAAGCATCACTGTACGCTTGGGTACACGCAAGTACATTTGAAATGGACAGTGGCGCTAATTAGCGCCCACTTTAAACCAGCCCTCAGGACCACCCACGAGCTAGCACTAATGGAGCACCCTTTGAGTGTTCTGATGATTTGTAGCCGTGACGAGACCCTGCTTCGATTACATGCTATTTTTGGCTATTTTAGTGACACAGCCAATCAAAACTCTGTCAACGCTAACAAAATCACGAACCTCATTCTGAGCTCGATTCCGAGCAATTCCGAGCCTGGTCTTCATCTTTTGCGGACTGCATGGTGCGGACTTGAACAGATCGCTGAAACCGAGCCGACCCGAGTCGGACGTCGAAAAACGATCAGCAATAGAAATACTGAGAATTACAAATGATTATTGTCATTTCAATGTGAGCACATTTATGCCAATATGGGTAATACCTGGCAATAGTTGGTAACACCGACTAATTCATGTGCGGAAGCCTGGCGGAATCAGCGTGCACAAACCAGCACAAGCCTGCACAACCCTCCAGTTTGCTCCAGGTTTGCTCCATTGTACCGCGCACTTTGAGCTGGCCTATTTATGCAACGTGGACAAATGAGTGTCCAACAGAACTTCAGATATCATGAGCTTCTAGCCTGAGACATACTTTTCGAGATCTGACAATCGTGTTCATCATTTATTCAGCCAATTACAAATTAGTGGAGATGGGAGTTTAAAGCAAACATGTTTTGAACACCTATGTATATATGACGGGAATCGCCGTATATTAAATGAAATCCTTCGAGTTGCACCGTTTCTGCATCTTCTATAAAGCAAATGCCTGGGTTCATCACGAGTGATCGCGAGTGCATCAAGTACGTAGCCTCCAAGCAATTTGTAGCCGATCAAAAGTCTTCGAGGGGCAGCTATAGTCATGTGAAGGCCACAAATCGACACGAGCTTTTTAGCACTCTCTCGCCTGCCCTGGGCCTAGCCTCGTCACGTATTGCAGGCATATAGCAAGGCAACCTACGTCGTATACTGGATGCTTAGTAACCTCGTCCCAAAATCGCCTTCGCACTGGAATCACTTCTCGCACCCGCAGTTATCTGTATTCTCACCTAGTCGTAGTGCAAGAAGGAGGCAGCT
This sequence comes from Mesotaenium endlicherianum, assembly GCA_009602735.1. Classification (NCBI taxonomy): domain Eukaryota; kingdom Viridiplantae; phylum Streptophyta; class Zygnematophyceae; order Zygnematales; family Mesotaeniaceae; genus Mesotaenium; species Mesotaenium endlicherianum. The sequence goes on from WELA01010381.1 coordinate 37,013, forward strand.
CTCGAACTTTGTAAGGGCGTAAGACGGAAGCAAGGTAATTATTTTGCCAATTGGATGCACGAGATGACCCTTTGCTTCACATCGTCTTGGTTTGGAAGGATCGATTGACGTAGCAGACACTGGCGGCAACGCGGAACCGTCTGTTTCCATTGGTCTCTCCATGGTCGACTATGTGATGGGGATTTGCGTGCTGTGCTGTTGAGCTCTTATGCATAGTGAAGTGGGTTAGCCTCTAGAGTAGGGGTATCTTTGGGTAGCAGCAGAAGCTCTGGAAGTCGCTTTTGATGATTTGAAGCTGACCAGGGGAGCACTTTGTTGAACACGTCGTGACACGGGCAGGCAGCTGATAATCTCTGCATTCTCGGCCTGGATCAGCACTTGCTTGATCTTTGACATCGTTGGCGCTACTTGGCCTTTCTATTAAATTTCCGGAGAGGAAGTAGTCGAGGGCTGGCCACCATGGCTGCGGTGCAGGCCGGTTTGGCAGCTTGTCAGGTGGTGCACTCGACATTGACAGCCACAAGGGTCCAAAGATGTCGGAAATGTAAGGTAAGGGCCTTAATTTGAGAATGTTAGCGCAGTGGTGCTCGTTGATACGATCCATAACTGTATAGGTAACATACCTTGATACTGAGAAAAGTTGGAAATGCTTAATTGTCTCAACTCCACATGCAAGAGAAAACAAGGCAGAGTCTTAAGCAATATTTCTAGGAATGTACTGAATTCAGCATGCTCATTCTTGCCTCAGAATTTTGTAGACTTTGTCCTATCTTCATGCTTATGCTTGTTGAGGAATACTGAGGCCGCATATGATACGTGGACGTTCATGCAGGTTTCTACTGCTGAAGTAGCCTTTGTCGGCCGTGCCAGATCAGGTGTGTAGCACGTGCAACTGCATACTCTAATTTGCAGGCTTTTGATCTCGTCTGCTACGCCATTGTGCGTGATATATATTTTACAGTATGCAGAGTTGAAGTTAGTTTAGGTGCGAGGCTTGGTCTCTTCCTCTGTCCAGTCTGCTTCTTCATGAGTGAGGTACTTGCAGCTAACTTAGCTTCTGCTCATGTCTTGCAGCAGTGGAGGATCTGAGTTCAGCAGCAAGCAGTCTTCGTTCACAGAAGGTGAGCGCTCATAAATTGACTGGAATGGACAAAAGCATGTCTGTCATTATGCCCTACCCTCTTACCATCATGTGTATTGAGCTTTTGAGCTCGACTCCTAGTTATAAGTCTGGAAGTGGACGGCTAATGTTTGACTTTGAGATTCTGTATGGTATGTGCAACTCCATTGGAAACCATCCCTCTAGTGTCTTGGGAGTATTTTTCATAGATTTTCCAGTCTGTAATCTGGTGCTGTGAGCCTTCCTTCACTAGCATCAGAAACTAATCCTTCTGAAAGAGGTGTTGGAATCTCACCAGTGCTTATGTCTCCCGCCACTCTCATGTCTTGCCTTTGCAGGTTCTCCTGAGACAGAGCAACTATGTGATCCATTCACAAAGGAGACTATCAGTCTCAGCCGTAGCCACCCCCATAGCTCCTTCCTCAACTCCTAGTCCTTCAAAGTCCAATCCACTAGATGACCCAGAGGAGAGGGCACGCCTCGCCAACCTGTATGGTTTCAGGCAAATTGGAGAGCCACTACCTGAGTCAGTCACCCTGAAGCATGTCATCGACTCCCTACCAAAAGAGGTGTGTGCAGTGCATATCTATGATGGAATGGGCTCACTCTTTTAGCGTAAATACTTCTTGCATGTTAAGGAGGTGGATATGGAAAAAGCTCTTTGGAATGTCCCTATGCTACTATACAGAGGTGTTCTTATGGTTTTGTGACTAGGTAACTCTGTAGCGCTGCCTTCCAGTTTCACCCAAATTACCTTCTATGACAATATCAAGTTCGATCTTTTTTATGCCAGACTTGGTAGTAGAAGACATGCTACTTGATGAGATGATATCGGGATGAGTTTGGCGCTAGGAAGTTGTACTAGGTATGCCATTTTTGATAGTGTCCAGGACAGTGCCCCTTACTACCATAGATCATGGGTTACATGTTGAGTTGGCGGAAATCTGAAGAGTGGTCGAAGAGGCAGTATACTTGTGGGTAGGAGTGGCTACTTATAGCCAAGTGAGGTCATGAGCAGTCTTCAGGAAAGTGTCAGAGGGACTCAGCAGTAACGTGAATGGAACCATTCGTGGCAGGTGTTTGAGCTGGATGACTTCAAGGCATGGAAGACTGTGGCTATCTCAATTGCCTCCATGGCGTTGTCTTTGGGAATGATCGCTGTGGCTCCCTGGTACCTTTTGCCCTTTGCGTGGGCATTTTCTGGCACGGCATTCACCGGGGTGAGTGTCTTCCAATGGCTTATATCTCCTCCTTCCTACATGCACATGGCATGGCACACCTCTGTCAGAAATTGACCTGTTTCACGCATGGCATGGTTGCCGCATATGAGAACCGGTGGTAATATTTAGCTTGTAATGTGTCGCAGACAAAAAGACCAGTCTAACTACAAGAAGTGAAGTAGGTGCCTAAATCTTCCAAGATGGACTTGCATGTCTTACCGTAGACCATAGATGCGTGAGTCTTATGGGGAGTCGTTTTGGGGGAGTGCAGTTCTTTGTGGTAGGGCACGACTGCGCACACAAGGCCTTCTCCACAAACAAACTGGTGGAGGACATCGTGGGCACAGTCATGTTCATGCCCCTCATCTACCCCTACGAGCCATGGCGCTTCAAGCACGACAGGCACCACGCCAAGACCAACATGTGAGCCCATCCTGCTTGCATCTCACGAGTGGGATTTTCGGTCTTACATATCCAATTATGTGTTCAGTCTTGCCACTGAACGTGTGGCATGTGCTTCAACTGCACGTGGGGTTTGGTGGGGCTCCATATGTGGACATACTAGGTGCACATGTTGAACAGACTTCACACAAGAAGGAGGGGGTTAACTGTGGATAGTCGTCATTTATATGGGCAAGAGCCCAGCTGTGAGTCTTCAGGGCTGCCGTCAAGGTGTTAGTGAAGGTATGCTTCTGATGAGAATTGTGTCAATTTCTCAGGTTGGTTGGCGACACCGCCTGGCACCCCGTGATGCCTTCAGAGTACGAGAAGTTGCCACCTGCCGGTAAGGCGGGCCTTCAGATTGGCATGGGCCCTCTTCGATTCCTGGCCTCCATCGGGCACTGGTAAGTGACAGTCGAACTTTGACTCCTCAACATCGCCTCTGCCTAAGCTTCTGGCCTCGAAAATGTTTGCTAGAACCTTGTACCGGGTATGCGCATCGGTATCCATGTCAAGCTATGCGTCTACTGCCCTCTAGGTTAGGAGGCCACAGGAATAGCAGTAGTATGTAGAAAGCTCGGGATGCTGTTCATTCTTTGGGCTCACTCATGGCTCTATGCACGTTGAGCTCTCGGTCATCGGGCCCACCAGTGGCAATATGCCCTGGTTCAAACATGCACGTGGTGCCATCAGGATATGAAGCTCTCTCGTTAAAGCATTGTATATGTTGCGTGCGTCCGGTGCAGGCTGATGTATCATTTCGACCTTAAGAAGTTCCGCCCGGCCGAGCGTCCCAGAGTGAAGATCAGTCTTGCCGCTGTGGCCGCCTTCGTCGCCATCGGGTTTCCGCTCATCATTGCCAACTTTGGTGTCGCGGGGTGGTTCAAGTTCTGGCTCATGCCTTGGCTTGGATTCCATTTCTGGGTGAGTGTGCGTCTTGCTCCCCAGGAAGCGTCCGACCCTGCTGTGCAGTTTGTGAAGTGAAGATGAGAGAGAGCCTAGGAGGCAAGGGGGGGGGGGGAGGGGGAAACCGCAAATATTTGGGTCATTCCTGCCCGCTTCTATTCTTGAGGAAATAACAATGGCTACTTGAAACTTGGTGACCCTGGTTGAGACGCTCAAAGGGGGGAGCATCTCTCCTGTGAGCTACATCCTTGGGTGGTGTGCTGGGTATGCTGGGTGTGCTGGCACTGTCAACGGCTTATTCTTCAACGCTACCGCGTGACAGTCCCCTTCACCGTTTGGCTTCACTAGCTGTCTTGGGTGCATCTGGCGTGGTCTAGCTACGTGGCCTCTGCTTGGAGCTGATGAGGATGCCGAAGTGAGCGTGAATGCTCTTGTGATGGGACACTGCTGGGGTGAGGCTGTAAAAAACCGCAGGGCCTGACAGTGAGCATGGTGGATGGGTGCTGGCGTGTGGGTCTTGCAGATGAGCACATTCACCATGGTGCACCACACTGCGCCTCACATCCCCTTCAAGGACGCCGGCAGCTGGAATGCTGCCCAGGCCCAGCTGGGGGGCACTGTGCACTGCGACTACCCCAAGTGGTACGCCCTCTTTGTCATTTGGCCGGTGCCTAGTGCCACTGCTTGTGTGGTTAGTGAGCACATGTGCCGCAGAGGGTATTGCAAGTTGATGCCTGTGGCGACAACATTGGTGGTCTGAGCTGTTGTACGGAAATTGCCTTCTGTGCTGATTGTGGACAGCTGTTTGCTCCACAATCAATACATGGAGTGTGAATGTCGCTCATATCCCGAGTGCCATGGTTGTGCTGCTGCTGCTGCTGCTGCAGGGTGGAGGTGCTGTGCCACGACATCAACGTGCACGTCCCCCACCACGTGTCGCAAAAGATCCCCTCCTACCACCTCAGGGCAGCCACTGACTCCCTTCGCAGCAATTGGGGCAAGGTATGTTTCTTCCCCATCCTGTTTTTGTCTTGAAAGTCTTGTCTCCTCTTTTCCTAACAACCGAAGCCCTGTATACAAGGTGCCACTAGTACCGTGGAAACGGTGCCCACTGATGCGTGCAGATTCTTGGAAAAGGTTACATGCATCGTCTTCTGCGAGCTGTGAGGCGGCGGGAAGATCAATAGCATTGAAAGTTGTGATTACTCTTTGCATTGTTTAGTAGTCCCTTGCAGAAGAAGAGAAGTGGGGGGTGACTTGTGCCAATTTCATATTTTGATCCAGTGTCAGTAGTGTACGGTGGAAACAACGAGAAACGGTGCATTTCCGCAATTCTGACATGGCTCTGATCTGCTGAGGGGATTGCAGTACATGAGCGAGGCGACATGGAACTGGAGGTTGATGAAGACCATCTTCACGGACTGCCACATTTTTGACAGTGAAAAGAACTACCTGCCCTTTGACAAGGACACAGAATCAGCGTTCATCGGGCCCCTCCGCAAGTACATGCCCAACACCATGTAAGATAATCGACAGGTGCATATTGTAGGCGAGATATGACATATAGAAGGGTCTTTACATTGTGGAGAGTTCTCTTGATCGGATGAGGTCTGACAGTTTGATTCCTTGATATCGTATTATTCCGTACTCATGGGCAGAAGTTCTATTTTCTGAACTATATTACTAATTGACCTCTTAGGACATTGTCATGTGTTCGACTAGCTAGCTTACCCAGCTCACTGCTGGACAAAATAAATGCCTTAAGGGCAAAATATAGTGCTTCTTTCTCCTGTTGATGATGTATGGCATGAATTTGAGTGCAAGTCTTCTGCTTTGTGTTTATTACATTGCAAGGATGACCCCATTGCTGAGGACCCTGGTAATGACTACAAATTTGGTGTTCTTTATATTGTGAGACCTAACTGCACCTCTCTTTCCACGTAGAGTAGGTGTGTCCACCATAGAGCAGATCATAATTTTACAATTTGTGGTGAGATTGCCTGATTTCAAAAGAAAGAAGGAAATTTTAGAAAGCTGTTATTTTGCTTGCGTTTATATCGACCTGACTATGTTACAACTCTGTTCAATTTGATAAAAAGAAGACACCGATATGGTGTTACTGCTTTGTTGGAGGTGGTCGCCGGATCTTCTCTGAAAGTTATTGCCAATTGACATCGAAGTACCAACAATAGAAAAACACAATATTGCGCTGGCTCTTATTGGTGGCTGTTACAAAGAACTGAGACTCGTGCCCAAAAAACCTTTTGCAACTCCAAGTGTGGGGGTTAGCGGGGTGGGTGGGTGGGTAAGTGTAGCAGCTTACGTCCTGCTCCAAGGAATGCTGCATTGCAGGAGTAATCTTTAGAGGGTTCAGGTGAGTCGAGTGAGAGCAACAAAAACATCTGAAAATTGACCATTTCACACTTGTCAAATTCCAGTTCATGTCGCAACCCTCAATTCTACCCTTCAAAATGCCAAAATGCATGCAAATAGAGCTTTGAACCTCAATAGTATTCAAGAGTGCCCTTGAGATATGTGTTCAGTCATTGTTAGGTTCACCTGTCAAAGATGGCGTGCCAAACCTTCTCAAATAAAAATGAGAAAATTGCGGTTTTGCATACAAAGTTATTTTATTACAGAATATATGTTTGCACTTTTGGGTTACTACCAATATGTGTGCGGCACATGTAAGTTTGGTCAGAATAGGGTTTTGTGGTGTCTAACGACGTGCCAACTCATTTGAGATGAGACCTTACTTGACAGATTCTGACTTGCCTCTTTTGAAGGTCTTTGACAAATTTTCAAAGTGAATAGCGGTGCAAAATTAAGATCCAAAGAACATCATTATTTTTCCCAACAGCTGTCCCTGCTACCTCTCTTCCCCCCTTTCAAATCTCCACACTCCGTTCCATAAACTTCTCTTTGGACTTGCTGCTATGTTCACGCACTATATCTCAAGTCTTAACCCCTTACTGCACATCCGTTTACAAGTCCATACCCTAGTTTGGAGTCCAAATTTGGGGTACAAGAGGCAGCAGCCTGGGCGTTGGACCACTAAAAGCTTCCCTCTACACCACGCTGCAAGGATGTGGTACTTGGACCCATTGTTATATGGAATGGAATGTAGTAAATAAGTTCGTATGTACTTTGTGTAAGCGAAGCAAACTTTTGTACGCAAAAGTATAAGTCTCCATTGGCATATATATTGAATGTTACTACTACAATTCTTTCTATCTGCACCTTTTCTTTCAAAAATAGGGAATTGAACAAAAGTTGTTGAGACTGTAATTCTCCCAATAAAATTGGCCTTGCCACACCTTTTTTTGCCCTTGTCTGTGCATATATAAGAAGTGACTTGGTGCACAAAGCAACATACCAAGATACATTCTCCTCTTTGCTCTTTTCCTTTTTCAAATGTAATTTGTTCTGATTTTGGGCAAATGCTTGCCGCTTATGTAAGAAACCTTAAAGCCCTTCATCAACCTGTGGGCTCAATCGTGACGTGAGAAATTGGGCATATAATTTGTTCAACGTCCTCCTCCTATTATACTCAAAAGTCTAGTCCATACATCCTACTTTCCTGATCAGAACCAACATTAAAATCTCAAACAAAATTGTCATGGTGGGATGTAATGGAAGGCACAAATGTGTTGCTAAATCATTGTGTTATGACAAACATTTTTCTTGACGTCCATATGCAAATGCCATGCTCTTTACATGTCCAAAAGCTGGGAAGTAAATTACATAACAAACACAAAGCGTAATACTGGCACTCAACTACATGCCACACGGCAGCAACATGAGTGAAGAAGACACGTATCTCAACCATGAAGGGCATTTATTTTGTCCAGCAGTGAGCTGGATTAGCTATCTAGTCAACAAATACGACGATGCCCTACGAAGCTCATCATAGCAAAATAATAAGGACAATCCATGAGTAAAGTCATAATAAAAAATGGAATCGAACTGTCTGACCTCATCTGATCCCAAAAATTATCCTAGCTTTGAGAACCCTTGATTATGTAACATCATGCCTACAATATGAACCTGTCGACTATCTTACATGGTGTTGGGCATGTACTTGCGGAGGGGCCCGATGAACGCTGATTCTGTGTCCTTGTCAAAGGGCAGGTAGTTCTTCTCACTGTCAAAGATGTGGCAGTCGGTGAAGATGGTCTTCATCAACCTCCAGTTCCATGTCGCCTCGCTCATGTACTGTCATTCCCTCAGCAGATAAAGCCATTTCAGAAATGAGGAGATGCAACGCCATCATCATTTCCGAATCTGGTCAGGACATATACAACTAGCCCGCTATCTGCTGGTCCACCGTACAATATTGACACCATATGAAGTGTCCACAAACCGCCCCCCGCTTAAACAATGCAAACAGTAAGCACAACTTATAATGGTGTTCATCTTCCCGCCGCCTCACAGCTCGCAGAAGACGATGCATGTAACCTTTTCCAAGAATCTGCACGCATCAGTGGGCACCGTTTCCACGGTACTAGTGGCACCTTGTATACAGGGCTTCGGTTGTTAGGAAAAGAGGAGACAAGACTTCAAGACAAAAACAGGATGGGGAAGAAACATACCTTGCCCCAATTGCTGCGAAGGGAGTCAGTGGCTGCCCTGAGGTGGTAGGAGGGGATCTTTTGCGACACGTGGTGGGGGACGTGCACGTTGATGTCGTGGCACAGCACCTCCACCCTGCAGCAGCAGCAGCAGCAGCACAACCATGGCACTCGGGATATGAGCGACATTCACACTCCATGTATTGATTGTGGAGCAAACAGCTGTCCACAATCAGCACAGAAGGCAATTTCCGTACAACAGCTCAGACCACCAATGTTGTCGCCACAGGCATCAACTTGCAATACCCTCTGCGGCACATGTGCTCACTAACCACACAAGCAGTGGCACTAGGCACCGGCCAAATGACAAAGAGGGCGTACCACTTGGGGTAGTCGCAGTGCACAGTGCCCCCCAGCTGGGCCTGGGCAGCATTCCAGCTGCCGGCGTCCTTGAAGGGGATGTGAGGCGCAGTGTGGTGCACCATGGTGAATGTGCTCATCTGCAAGACCCACACGCCAGCACCCATCCACCATGCTCACTGTCAGGCCCTGCGGTTTTTTACAGCCTCACCCCAGCAGTGTCCCATCACAAGAGCATTCACGCTCACTTCGGCATCCTCATCAGCTCCAAGCAGAGGCCACGTAGCTAGACCACGCCAGATGCACCCAAGACAGCTAGTGAAGCCAAACGGTGAAGGGGACTGTCACGCGGTAGCGTTGAAGAATAAGCCGTTGACAGTGCCAGCACACCCAGCATACCCAGCACACCACCCAAGGATGTAGCTCACAGGAGAGATGCTCCCCCCTTTGAGCGTCTCAACCAGGGTCACCAAGTTTCAAGTAGCCATTGTTATTTCCTCAAGAATAGAAGCGGGCAGGAATGACCCAAATATTTGCGGTTTCCCCCTCCCCCCCCCCCCTTGCCTCCTAGGCTCTCTCTCATCTTCACTTCACAAACTGCACAGCAGGGTCGGACGCTTCCTGGGGAGCAAGACGCACACTCACCCAGAAATGGAATCCAAGCCAAGGCATGAGCCAGAACTTGAACCACCCCGCGACACCAAAGTTGGCAATGATGAGCGGAAACCCGATGGCGACGAAGGCGGCCACAGCGGCAAGACTGATCTTCACTCTGGGACGCTCGGCCGGGCGGAACTTCTTAAGGTCGAAATGATACATCAGCCTGCACCGGACGCACGCAACATATACAATGCTTTAACGAGAGAGCTTCATATCCTGATGGCACCACGTGCATGTTTGAACCAGGGCATATTGCCACTGGTGGGCCCGATGACCGAGAGCTCAACGTGCATAGAGCCATGAGTGAGCCCAAAGAATGAACAGCATCCCGAGCTTTCTACATACTACTGCTATTCCTGTGGCCTCCTAACCTAGAGGGCAGTAGACGCATAGCTTGACATGGATACCGATGCGCATACCCGGTACAAGGTTCTAGCAAACATTTTCGAGGCCAGAAGCTTAGGCAGAGGCGATGTTGAGGAGTCAAAGTTCGACTGTCACTTACCAGTGCCCGATGGAGGCCAGGAATCGAAGAGGGCCCATGCCAATCTGAAGGCCCGCCTTACCGGCAGGTGGCAACTTCTCGTACTCTGAAGGCATCACGGGGTGCCAGGCGGTGTCGCCAACCAACCTGAGAAATTGACACAATTCTCATCAGAAGCATACCTTCACTAACACCTTGACGGCAGCCCTGAAGACTCACAGCTGGGCTCTTGCCCATATAAATGACGACTATCCACAGTTAACCCCCTCCTTCTTGTGTGAAGTCTGTTCAACATGTGCACCTAGTATGTCCACATATGGAGCCCCACCAAACCCCACGTGCAGTTGAAGCACATGCCACACGTTCAGTGGCAAGACTGAACACATAATTGGATATGTAAGACCGAAAATCCCACTCGTGAGATGCAAGCAGGATGGGCTCACATGTTGGTCTTGGCGTGGTGCCTGTCGTGCTTGAAGCGCCATGGCTCGTAGGGGTAGATGAGGGGCATGAACATGACTGTGCCCACGATGTCCTCCACCAGTTTGTTTGTGGAGAAGGCCTTGTGTGCGCAGTCGTGCCCTACCACAAAGAACTGCACTCCCCCAAAACGACTCCCCATAAGACTCACGCATCTATGGTCTACGGTAAGACATGCAAGTCCATCTTGGAAGATTTAGGCACCTACTTCACTTCTTGTAGTTAGACTGGTCTTTTTGTCTGCGACACATTACAAGCTAAATATTACCACCGGTTCTCATATGCGGCAACCATGCCATGCGTGAAACAGGTCAATTTCTGACAGAGGTGTGCCATGCCATGTGCATGTAGGAAGGAGGAGATATAAGCCATTGGAAGACACTCACCCCGGTGAATGCCGTGCCAGAAAATGCCCACGCAAAGGGCAAAAGGTACCAGGGAGCCACAGCGATCATTCCCAAAGACAACGCCATGGAGGCAATTGAGATAGCCACAGTCTTCCATGCCTTGAAGTCATCCAGCTCAAACACCTGCCACGAATGGTTCCATTCACGTTACTGCTGAGTCCCTCTGACACTTTCCTGAAGACTGCTCATGACCTCACTTGGCTATAAGTAGCCACTCCTACCCACAAGTATACTGCCTCTTCGACCACTCTTCAGATTTCCGCCAACTCAACATGTAACCCATGATCTATGGTAGTAAGGGGCACTGTCCTGGACACTATCAAAAATGGCATACCTAGTACAACTTCCTAGCGCCAAACTCATCCCGATATCATCTCATCAAGTAGCATGTCTTCTACTACCAAGTCTGGCATAAAAAAGATCGAACTTGATATTGTCATAGAAGGTAATTTGGGTGAAACTGGAAGGCAGCGCTACAGAGTTACCTAGTCACAAAACCATAAGAACACCTCTGTATAGTAGCATAGGGACATTCCAAAGAGCTTTTTCCATATCCACCTCCTTAACATGCAAGAAGTATTTACGCTAAAAGAGTGAGCCCATTCCATCATAGATATGCACTGCACACACCTCTTTTGGTAGGGAGTCGATGACATGCTTCAGGGTGACTGACTCAGGTAGTGGCTCTCCAATTTGCCTGAAACCATACAGGTTGGCGAGGCGTGCCCTCTCCTCTGGGTCATCTAGTGGATTGGACTTTGAAGGACTAGGAGTTGAGGAAGGAGCTATGGGGGTGGCTACGGCTGAGACTGATAGTCTCCTTTGTGAATGGATCACATAGTTGCTCTGTCTCAGGAGAACCTGCAAAGGCAAGACATGAGAGTGGCGGGAGACATAAGCACTGGCGAAACTTCAACACCTCTTTAGACGAGTAATGTTTAGATGCTAGTCAAACAAGGCTCAAAGCACCAGAATGAAGGGCTGGAACAACCGTGAAAGTTATTCCCACAAAACACTAGAGGGATGTTTGGAAAGAAGTCGCAACACATCAAACAGAATCGCAGACTTTACACATGAGCCCTCCACTTCCAGACTTAAAAACGAGGAGTGCGAGCTCAAAAGCTCAGTAGACATGATGGCGAGAGGTTATGGCAAGAGGTTATGGCAAGAGGTTATGGCATCAATAACGGATAAGATTTTGCCCATTGCAGTAAAAATTATAAACACTGACCTTCTGTGAACGAAGACTGCTTGCTGCTGAACTCAGATCCTCCACTGCTGCAAGATATGACAAGGCCAGGTTAGCTGCAAGTACCTCACTCAATGAAGAAGCATACTGAACAGATGAAGAGACCAAGCCTCAGAAGCGCACAGGTAAACAAACCTAGAAAACCGCGAGCTGAGACATCTGAATCACCTAAAACTCTGCATCCATACTTCTAAGCAAGGTGACAAACACATGTATATGCAAAATGGCGCAACAGACTGAGAAGGAAAACCTGCAAATTAGAGGTCTCAATCACACGTGCTACACACCTGATCGGGCACGGCCATCAAAGGCTACCTTAGCTGTCGAAACCTGCATGAAGGTCCATGTACCATATGCACGTGGATAAGACAACGGTCAGCACAATTTAGAGGCGAGAATGAGCATGCTTCATTGAGTCAATTCCTAAATGTATATCTTCTCAATACTGAACATTTAACTGTGCTTCAGAGTCTGCCTCGTTCTTTCGCAAGCTTCCTTCTTGGGTTGTGACAACTGAGCATCCCCAACTTTTCCCAGCAGTAAAACGAGTGTGCACCTATGCAACTATGTGTCGTAACAACAAGCATCACTGCCCCAACGTTCCAAATCTGAGGCTCTACTTCGAGCCTTACCTTATATTTTCGACATCTTTGAATCCCTGTAGCTGTCAATGACGAGTGCACCAGCTGACAAGCTGCCAACCCGGCCTGCGCTGCAGCCATGGTGGCCAGCCTCAACCACTTCCGTTATGAAACTCTAACAGAAAGGCCCAGTAGCGCCAACGATCGCAGATATTAAGCAAGTGCTGATCCAGGCCAAGAATGCAAAATTTACGGGCTGCCTGCACATGTCCGAACGTATCCATCAACGTGCTCCCCTGGTCAGCTTCGAATAATCAAATGCAACTTTTAGAGCTACTGCACAGACATGTACTGCGATTGCTATTCAAAGACACCCCTCAGCTTGTGTGCTCAGTACACTGTGCATAGAAGCTAACTTTACTGCACGCAACTCCTGATCACATAGGGGATCATATAGAAATCAATGAACAGGGACGCTTTCGCGTTGCCGACAATGTTTGCTACGTCTATCGATCCTTCGAAACCAAGATGATGTGAAGCAATAAGTCACGTTGTGCATCCCATTGACGAAAAAGTACCTTGCTTCCGTCCGACGCCCTTGCAAGATTAGAAAGGAGTGCTTCTTGCACTAGCCGGCGTCTCCTCAGAAGAAACCGACTGTAGGTGTGCAACAAACAACTCCCGGTGCGAGAAATGTTTCTCAAACGAGGTTCTGGACGTCTACTAAGCAGTAGTGCCTTACTATATGCCCGCAATTCGTAACCAGGGCTAGGCCAGGGCTGGCGAGTGTGCGCTAGAAAGCTCACTTGTGGCAATTGTGGGCTTCAGATCATTTCAGCTGCCCCTCGAGGATACAAATTGCCCGAAGGTGGCCACTCGCGATGAAATTCCAGCAATTTTGTTCACGATACAGAAACGGTGCAACTCATAGGATATCCTTGAATACATGACAATTCAAGTCATATTAATGGGTTGAGAATGTGCATAAATCATTTCCTTCATACCGTCGTCTCCACCGATTGGCTGAGTAGACGGAATTTTTTTTGTCAAGATCTCGAAAAGTGTCGAAAAGTATGTCGTAGGCACCAGCCCATAAAAGTATGCGGAAAAACTGGAGGTTTGTGCAAGTTCGTGTAGATTTCGGCTGGTTTGGCACGATTATTGCGCCACGATGGTAATCAATGGTACTCATTAATAATAATGCTGATTGTTTCTCGGCTTACGATTTGTTAACAAAAACTAAAAGCAAGCTTTTCGGATGTGCTCGGTTCGAGTGTTCTGCTTACTCCGGGCTCTGGACTCCGCACCACTTTGCACAAGCTGAAAACCGGGCTCGGAATCGGGGCTAAAAAGTTATGTTCGGGATCTTTGTCTACACCGACAATTTGATTGGCCGTCTCACTGCAAGGTAGCAGGTCATTGAAGCAGGGTCTGGTGAATCATTCGTGTCTAGTTGGCTGAGAACCGTCCGTACAGTCGAAGGGTGCTCCCTCGGTGCTCCTGGGCACTCGTGGGTGCTCGTGGGTGCTCAACTCCTCTCCACATTTCCCGAACCATGCACCCTCGCAACCGTCCACAGTGATACACAGAGAAGCCACAGCCACTGAGTCGCAGTCAGTCATCCAGGTTCATGAGGTCCGCTCGCTTTGGGGTCCTCTACTTCCTCCACCGTCTTGATGAAATCACCCACGTAGGCAAGCGACATGAAGCCGCACAAACGCATGTACATCCTGGAGGCTGGAGCTTGCTGGAGCTCGGTACATACGACCTGAAAACATGTGAAAGCCTCGACCTGAGGACAGTTGACAAATGAGGACCACCTCAGAAGCTCCTCCCACATTGGAAGCATAAGGAACCAGGCGTGTCGGGCAGTCCAATGCAGTCCATCAGTGTCCAAAAACTGACAATTTATAGAATCTGAAATGAAGTTTGAAAGTGCAGAAATAATCTACACTTTGTCGCGACTACTATCCATTCGACGGCGCCTGACGCGTGATACGAATTACGGACCGCCCGGGTATGGTAGTCAGCGCTGACCCAGACCCATTGATTGACCACCGACAGGTCAGTCTTGGCGCAGTACACGTGCAGATTGTAAGACAGATTGACCCCGACCCTCAGGGGTGAGCAGGAATTGACGGCCTAGTCAGCTGGACAGCTGACCAAGCCAAGATCGCAAGAGCGTACAGCTTAGCTGAGAAGCTGACACGGTTAAGTGACCATGTGAAGACGCTCATTCAGCTTCAAAGCTGAGCGTGCTGCCGACATGCAGGCGTTACAAGGAGCCCAAGCGCTAACTGGATGGCGCTCTCAGACGCTGGACTCGGGCCGAGGCTGCCACGATTCAACACTAGATAGCCCACGAATAACTCACACTTTTTGAAGCATCTACTACCTTTACTCCTGAACTTTTTGTGATCACAGAAGTAGTCCAATCATACAATGAAGCACAAATTTGGAAAGCTTACAACACAATCTTGCTGACCACATCTTTTTTTTACCAATATGATTTTTTTTCAGAGTGAAAAAATTGAAAAGAATGACACTAAAAAATTTAGCGTCAAAACTGCAAAACTTAAGTTTTCATCTCTATAAATCTTAGTTTCTAGGGCATGGGAGTATTTAGCCAGAGGTATGTATATGGGTAGTTACTACATTTGCAAAATTCCGGGCCCATTGGAGAAGTAATCTGCCTTATGGAGCTCTTAGCAAATATGCACCAAATATGATGCGCAAAAAAAGCATGATGCAACTAGCGTTTCAATGAACAGCTTCACATAGCATGACTTTATGAAGTGCACACATATCACATAGATATGAAACTTAACATATCACTTACTTGTGTTCTTGGCTTGTTGAGAATATTTTTTTTTATTTTAAATATTTGGAAAATATTAAGTATTACAAATAATCATCATGCGGGAGCAAAGTGAACAATTACTTTTCCTTAAAAAAAATATTTACAATCAGACTAGCTCGATTTCGTCGATTCTCGCCTATTTGTGTTTCCTAAGACCTTTTCTCCTTGAAAGGTCCTTCATCTAGATGGGCAATAACCCTGGTGGTGTGGTATACATGAAAGCAGGGAGCAGCACACAGGTACACACTACAAGACATACACTTGTAATCACTAAACTTAGCTCTCTTTATATTAGCACGTTGACCAAATGTACCCGCAACACACACGACACAATATTTCCTCTTCTCAACTTCTGTAGGAAAGTGTCTTCCAATGAACCTGCTTTCAGCTGTAGATTGTGGTGCAACAACCCTGGTTGCCACTCCATTAGATCCTGCTTCATCAGGGTGCTAGAAAGAACACATGTCATCCATGATGTTCATTTATGTGTCGAACCTGTCTGCCTTCGACTTCACCATCTTGTACATGATGAAGACATTGGCAAGAAGGCCACTCCAAATGCTCCAATATGCCCTGTGCCACCACATCCTGTTAACCATGACTCTCTTAGCACTGTAACCTCTCTTCAAACAATAGGCATCATACTGATCAACAGCATCTTTGTACATATTGTAATGCTCTACTAACTCAGGAGTTGGAATTCTAAGTATTTTTTTCCGTTGCGTCTATTCTGTATCGTGGGGCCCAGCCCTTTGGCTATTGTCAAAAAAACACATGGAGCTTTATCATTCCACACAGCAGCTACCGTAGGGGGCTGTTCATTATAAGCTGCAAGAGTGTAGCTTTTAGGGTGGGTGTCGGGCTTCATGTATAACAACTGTTTTGGATAGTTCTTTCTAGTGGAAATCACAGTGCCTGTGGCTCCATGTCCTAGCTGTGCAAGTTTAGAAAAAAGGTGTGGAGAGGTGAAGCCTTTGTCAAGTATGAGAGTGAAGCATCTGCCAGCAGGAAGCATAGCTACTAAGTCTGACACAATGTTAGTCTTTGCACCTTCTTTCTTTACTCTGTCATATATGATGAAGGAATAGCAAAAATATGTAATTGCATCACAGATTGTAAAAACTTATATACCACATTTATATGGCTTTGATGCATTGCACACTCTAATAGGACAATGTCGATTTCGGATGGAAATGGTTCTTTCATCAATTGTGAAAGTACTACCAGGACTATAGTACTTGGTAAAGTTCTCTAGGCACAAATCTGTGAAAGGTTGCAATTGCCAAAGCTTGTATGCTCTAGAGTCTGTAGGAAAACAAGCTCTCTGTCTATTGTCCTTCACATGGAAAAGTCTTCTTATTTATTTAAATTCATTCCTGCTCATGAACCTGCCAAAGCTAGAGAGAGTGATAGGTCCTTTCACTGTCTTTTGCCAGTAACTCTTGAGCCTAGGGAGAGCATGTAACTCCATAGCCCTACACAATCCATGGATGACAACCATCTCTGTGCATGTCACAGGAATCTAGCCCCTCACAGTGTGTTGTGATGCATAGTTATTTGTCTCCACCACCAATTGCTCGAAAAAAACAATAGGCATGAAAAGACAAAAGACATGCCAAAGGGACACATACCTTTAAATCTCTTGTCTCGGACGCCTTGGAGGCCATGGTGGTGTTTTTCATTTGGCTGCAGCAGGTATTCTTGACAGGTGTCTTCAGGAGCAGGCACCTTCCAGTCCCACACGTCTTCATACTCTTCCTCCTCCTCCTCCTCTATCATAGTTGCTGCAGGACGAACCTCCTCTGTGTCTTTGGAATCCGAGAAGTCTTCTTCCTCAGAGCTGTTGCTGTCAGACCCAGACTCAGAATCTAAGAAGACTTCTCTGTCTTTCTTACTAGACATAGGATTGCCTTGAAACATGAATTTGCTTCTCCCTGCAGACGCTGCTATTTTGTTAGAGCCTGCAGGTCTGCCCCTCTTCTTGCTGGGTTGACTGTCAGTTGGGCTAGTCTCCGTCCCCTGCAGCTCTGCACTGACTTGTGTGTCCAAAATGGCTGCTTGAGACACTCTGAAAGATGCCTGATGGTCATCTTGACTCTCGGGTGCTTTTTCCGCCTCTGGCTGCTGTTCTTGCTCACTTAGCCGCGTGTATACTCCCTCGGAAAATTATGGCCATGTGCCAGAGTCTTTCTGAATGGCACCTTCAACAAAGTCTTGTGTAAATTTTTGTCTAGACTTATCATAGACAAAGAACACCTGATAAACGACGCCGTGGCTCTTTTGGGCCTCAATCCGCTTCTTGACCTCTCCCTCCAACAACACTTTTTCCCAATATGTATCGAATTTTTCATGAGCCCATGGACGACCAAAGTGAGCAGCAGGTATGAGAATTTTTGTACCTAAAAGAGCGTTGAGAGAGCAACCAGCGGCAGCTATGGCTAAAGAGGTCTTGCAAAAAAAAAGGACTTTTGCGTTCAGTTTCGACGACTTTCTTCATCGAAACTGATTTTGGCATCGTACACATTTTGATGTAACTGGTTCGTAAGAAGTCGATTTGACGTGTCAATTTAATTCTGAACACGTTGCGATGTAGCCCACTATTTAAGACTAATTTCGCTTAAAATGATACAGAGATTTATGGTAGAGACAAAGAGGGCAAGTAGTTACATCAAAAAATGTGTGTTGCATCACATACGATGCTCCGAGCTATCAAGTGTTAAGCAACCAGCCAAAGGGCATGGGTCGCTAACGTCACACAACCTTGCATGCTAATTGAACGACTAAGACGGTCGAGCGGTAAGCTCTAGGCTGCATGCATGTCTCGTTGGATGAAATGAATTGACTAACCCATAAGCGATTAACAAATAATTAAGATCTTTATATCAGCGAGTGATCTTTATGGTATTTTCTGTGAATCAATTAAAACAACAAAAGACAACACACTAGCAGTGGATAATACTCGCAAGTCAAATGCAAGTAAACTAGCATCAATAATGCAATCAGTAAACTCATACGTAAGCAAGGTTAGAAGACAGTGCGTATCAATGGCTTCTCGCCTTGGATTCAGATATACCTTAGTAAGCAATACAAGAGAGTTGGCCTAGTTTCCGAATGCCGAACTCGAGACCAATACCTAGCATATATACATGGAATGATTACACTGTTCAACGGCAAGTGCGATGGCACCGCCAACTCGGGAGTTAACCACGTTGGTAGGACCTCGGCTAATTAAGTCCACAGCCATCTCCCATCATCCCGAATCGCCATCCACCTGAAGGGTGTCATCTGGCCACTCATCTAGCACACCACACTTAGATGCATAGTTAGGCAATTCGCTGCTGCCGAGTACGGCAGCCAGCTGACTGTCAAAGAATGTGTCAGCAACCCGACACTAGTCAACAGGCTGATCTAATGGACTTCACCCTGCTATTCTCGGCTGAGTCATTTATCTAAGTATCAAATATCCAGCAGATTTAAATGCAGCAGACTAAATATTAACTAGAGTTCAGCAGGCTGAACTTGTTCAACTAATATAATTAAATGAATATTTATCTATTAAATATACTGATTTATTACAATCTCTCCATCTTAAATTGTTGTCGACTCGACTACACTTTCATAATTATTTACAACAAAGTAACACACATGCAACACAACCAATTGAATCTAAAATAAGGACAACAGCAAACTAAGTACCAGGGGCTCGGTCTTCTAGGGAGCAAAACCTGGAATTGGATCTCCTTCTCCTATCTAATGGTCTCCTGAAACCTGGAGGCTCAGACCAGGGTGAACCAAGGGGTGAACGCAGCAACTGGACAGCCTGCTCTTGCACTGTCTGCAAGTTGATGGAGATCGCTCTCTTTTGTGCAGCTCTCAAGCTGACAAGGACATACAATGGCATATCGGAGGGGTGCTGCATGACATGGCCTAAGGGAACATGCCCTCTATGAGAGGGGGATGCTGGTTGCCCTCGGGCTGCCTCCTTGGTAGCCCTTTTGTCTCCTCTGTCTGACTGAGTCTCACCTCCTGGGGTGGGACTCCTCCTGCTGAAACTCCCCAGCCACTGGAGATCTGGGTCTCTTGGAGGGCTGGTATCCCCTAGCTGCTGCAGGGCTGCCTGTGCAACGACACTTCCAGTCTGCTGTAGATTCGGGGATGTAGCAGGGGCCTGTGGCTCAGCAAAACTAAACTCCTCTCCGGCGTCTTCCTCCTCTTTGTCTTCCCGTTCCTTTAAGAATTCTGGAGTCTCTCTGGTCATCTCCTCCAGCCGTTCCCGAGAAAAAGAGTATCCCACTGACCTCCTCCTTTTGGGTGCAGGTGGGGGTTGCTGGGTCCTGACCGCATACAGGTCTTTCTCCCCTTGCTTACTTGCCATTTGGCATGAGCATGCTTCCCCTTGGAGAAAGAACCTCTAGCCCTGATCCTATCCCTTCTGTGTCTCCTGACTCATGCAATCCCTGACTCCATCCAGCCTTGGGTCCCATGCCGCAATGTGATGTGGCAGCACTATCTTGCCCTGCAAATATGCCAGGAATTCGTCTTCCTCAGCTCTGTCATTTTTCTGGACCTTCATAGTGTTGGTCATGCAGCGCCAGTCAGTGGGCTGTAGAAAGAAAGCAGGATCCGTCCTCTTCAAAGTACAGGGGTACCAGTGACCTGAGAAATCCAACTGGCTGGTTTCCCTTGCCAAGAACTCCCAGCTTCTTCTCTCCACCTCGTTATACATGGCCTTGAACCGGTTGTGGGAAGTGGTATCCTTGAAGCTATCTGTATGCATAGGGATCAACCTGATGACCCTGTCTGTGCCCCGGATCCCAGGTATTGGCACCGTTTCACATTCACCTATCTGGGCCAATGCTTTGGCCTCCCGGATCGTATATCCCACCATCCTGGCATAGTCATGGTACATATAATGAATCAGTATATTAGTAGATATAATATTTATTTAAATATAATAGTTAATTTAGTTCAGAATGCTGAACTTTAGTTAGTAGTCAGTCGGCTGAACTTTAGTTAATAATCAGTCTGCTGGACTTTACATAATTATCAGTTTAATGACTCGGCCAAAAGCAGCAGGCTGAAGTCAACTTAAGTCAGCTTGCTGACACATTCTTTGACAGCCAGCTGACTTCCGTGCTCGGTAGCAGCGAATTGCCTTGATATGCATCTAAGTACCACCTGCTAGATGAATGGCCAGATGACATCCCCATGATGGATGGCTATTCGGGATGATGGGAGATGGCGGTGGATTTGGTTAACCGAGGTCCTACCAACGTGGTTAACTCCCGGGTAGGCGGTGCCATCGCACTGACCGTTGAACAGTAAACTCATTCCATGTACATATGCTAGGCATTGCTCTCGAGTTCGGCATTCGGAAACGAGGCCAACTCTCTTGTACAGCTTACTGAGAGAGATCTGAATCCAAGGCGAGAAGCCATTGATACGCACTGTCTTCTAACCTTGCTTATGTATGAGTTTACTGATTTGCATTATTGATGCTAGTTTACTCGCATTTGACTTACGAGTATTATTCACTGCTAGTGTGTTGTCCTTTGCCGTTTAACCAGTTAACGGAAAATACCATAAAGATTACTTGCTGATATAAAGATCTTTATTAATTGTTAATCGCCTATTTGGTAAGTCGATTCATTTCAGTGGTATCGGAGCAGTTATCACAGTCTTCTTTGTATGGTAAGGACAAGGTCTCAAACTAGCAACTCCCGAGACATGGAGAACCAGGATAACGAGAATGTCGAAAACCAGGCGGAAAGCCATGTAGCGGGAAACCGTACCTATTCGGAAGCAGTAGCGGATACTGCAGCTAGGGAGGCTGCAGATGAGGCAGCTGCTATTGCCTCAGTCGCAGCTCAGCAAGCTGAGGAGGAGATAGCCAGACTAGAAGCTGAACAAGTAGCAAAGGCCGCTGAAGATATACAAAGGAGGGAAGGACAGCCAGCTGACGAGCGCACTGTTGAAGAACTTATGGCATCAAGGGCCAATGTTCTGAACCCACCTCCTGCCGTACAACTCAATGTACCCCTAGGTCAAATACGTGACCGGCTGAATGCGGCAGGAATTGCTGCTGCAGGAGCAAGAGGGATTGTTGAGGACACTACTCAGCGAGTAGATGCCAATGCTGCTGCTGCATTTGCTAATCTACCACCCCAAAATGTAGACTTGGGAGCATTGTTCGTTCAGATGCAGTCGCAAATGGCGACCATGTATCAGTCCCAGCAGGAGGACAAAAGAATCATAATGTCCCTACTCCGGGACAGAGACCAACTGGGGTCTCACACCACTAGTGGTGGTGGCCGAGGGCCTAGTAAGCCCAAGCCGAAACCTCCCCAGGACTATGATCCTGAGGGAAACAGAAAATATTACCTGATCAAGTTTCTCGCGGATGTTGAGCAGTGGCTGGAGAACTACCCAGAACTGCAAGATTACGAGAAGGTCAGGCACACCGGTGCGCTACTGAAAGGCAGTGCCGCAGACTGGTGGCTTTACTGGAAGGAAGAGCGTAAGGCTCGGCAACTCGGTGACCCTACGTGGGTAGAGTTTGTCGAGAAGTTGCATGAGAAGTTTGATGTCATCAACCAGCAGGAGAAAGCTATCTATGCGATGATCTCCCTGACACTGAAGCAGACCACTTCAGTTGCTGAGTTTGCTCAAAAGTTCCAAGAGAACATGATGAAGCAGCCTGATTTGCCAGAACGGTATAGGATAGCATACTTCAGGTATGGCTTGAAATCCGAGGTCTCTGGTCATTTTGCTGAGAAAAAGTATGAGAAACTGGCTGACTTGATCCAGGATGCTGACGCCTGGGATCAGCAGCAGTTCAATCACAAGCGCCAGAGTAACGCTTTGGTGTCTAAGATTGTCAAAAAGCCCCACGGTTCCTACAATGCAGTTGAAGGAGACCAGGCTGAGGATAATCAGGGTGATGAATATGAGTATGAGTACAATGCTATTCAGTCTAGAGGTAGAGGTGGTCCCTCTCGAGGTGGCTATGGAAGGGGTGGTGGTAGGACTAAGCCGAGACCAGCCTCAGCAAAATCTACTTGCTACCATTGTCAGCAGAAAGGCCACTACAGAGAACAGTGTCCGGTCAAGCACCTGCCTAAGGTCGAGAGAAAAGACCAGCCTTTAAAAGACAGCAACAGTCAGTAATCCAGTCTACTGACTGTGAGGATGCTAGAGATAGTGAGTCGTCACTAGCTGCCCTCGTAGCAGGTATTATGGGTCCTGCTGAACTGGATTCACTATGCATGCCTGACAAACAGATAAAGGAGACCATCAGTAATATAGACGTCCAGAGAGTGCACACTCTGGATGCTCTTGTTCCACCTGATGTCCAACATTTCTTTGCTACGTCAGGAGAACAATGCGAAAGTCAGGAAAAGACAGTCCCCCCTATCCTACTGCATTGCATGATTGCAGGTAGGAAGGTGAGGGCATTTGTTGACGGAGGGGCGTCACATACTTTTATCCACAAGGACTTAGTTAAGCGGCTAAGGCTGCCTACTGTCACCCAAGGGAATAGAAAAATATTCCTTGGAGATGCCTCAAGTATCCCGGGAGGAGTTATAACCAAGCCTATTGAGGTCCAGTTAGGTTCTGGCATTGCAGTTCTAACTGAAACGCTTACATTTGAGGTACTCAACACTGGCTTTTATGATCTCGTGCTAGGCAGGTCCTGGCTTAATAGACATCAAGCTGAAGTGTGTTGGAGCAGAGGTACAGTTAAAGTGAGAGGAGCCAGTGATGGGCAGACTGACTTGGCACCCACCAGTGCTCTTCCTCTTGTCCTGTGTGGATGGCAAATGAAGGAAAAGAAGAGGCTTCCAGAAGGATGCAAGTTGCTGAATGCAATGGAGTTCGTCAAAAGCTGGAACCAGAAGGAAGACAGAATGTTCTGTCTGCTGCTAAGAGAGGTACCTCCTCAACCTGAAGAAGTGGTTGAGAAAAAGGTAAGCCCTCCGGAGCACCCTACTGCTGCAAAAATTGTTGCTCAGTACACTGATGTGTTTAACATGCCTCCAGGACTACCCCCTAAAAGGGAAGTAGATCATAGGATTGATCTATTACCTGGTAGCCAGCCACCCTGGCAACGCACTTATGGCTTGTCTTATTTGGAGAGCGAGGAGTTGAAAACACAGATTGCAGAGCTGGAGGAAAATGGTTACATTTCTCCCAGTAAATCACCGTACGGCGCACCTATCCTATTTGTTAAGAAAAAGGATGGCAGTATGCGGATGTGTGTGGATTACAGAGCCCTGAACAGAATTACAGTAAAGAACAAGTATGCTTTACCCAGAATCGAGGACTTGCTTGATACCCTGTCTGGCGCTAAGGTGTTCAGTAAGATAGATCTCAAGAGTGGTTATCATCAAATCAGAATTGCTGAGGGGGATGAACACAAGACTGCTTTCCGCACACGTTATGGACACTATGAGTTCAACGTGATGCCATTTGGACTGACTAATGCTCCTGCTACCTTTATGGGTGCTATGAATGACATTTTCAGACCTTATTTGGATAAGTTTGTGCAAGTTTTCCTGGATGATATTTTAATTTTCTCTAAAGATGAAGCTCAGCACACTGAACACTTAAAGAAAGTGCTGGACACTCTGCGGAAAAATCACTTGTATGCTAAAATGAGCAAGTGTGATTTCTTTAAGGAAAGTATTGAATTCTTAGGCCACGTTGTCAGTAAAGAGGGCATGAGTGTGGATCCTAAGAAAGTCCAGACCATAAGGGACTGGCCAGTACCACAGTCTGTCTCTAAAGTTAGATCCTTCCTCGGGTTGGCTAACTACTATAGGAGATTTATTGAGAATTATTCCACAAAGGCCAGTAAACTGACTGACCTTACTAAGAAAGACATCGGGTATGTGTGGGGGGAAGAGCAGCAGGCTGCCTTCCAGACCCTTAAAGATGCCCTTTGTTCTGCCCCAGTGCTAGCCGTGTATGACCCCAGCAAACCGGTGCAGGTGGTTACTGATGCCTCTGATTTTGCCATGGGTGCTATTTTGTTGCAGCCTGCTGACAAAACCACAAAGGATGGTAAGGTACGGCAGGAGTGGCATCCTGTGTTGTATGAGTCTATGAAATTTAATCCAGCGGAGATTAATTACTCAGTGCATGATAAAGAGCTGCTAGCTATCATTCATGTACTCAAACAGTGGAGAGCATACTTACATGGTAAAGCTTTTAAGGTGATTACAGATCATCTAGCTCTGACCCACTTTCAGAAGAAGTCCAAGCTGTCGAGGAGGGAGAACCGCTGGAGCCAGATGGTGGAGCAGTTCCAAGTCCAAATCGACTACAAACCAGGGAAGTTGAATCCTGCTGATGCACTCTCTAGAAGACCTGACTTGCAAGAAAGGAACTTTAGTCAGCATACTGTAGATAAAGTCCTGTGTGCACTCACTTCACTAAAGGTGAAAAAGTCCTTCCTTGAACAACTTAGGAAAGCCTACCTTTCTGACCCAACATTTGAGCCCAGCCCCACTACTGGTATGTGTCGTGCTACCGCACTCGGGTATAAGCTCAAAGGAGGGATCTGGGTGACTGAAACCACTTCAGGCAGGCTGAAGCTGGTCATTCCTAATAATTTGGAAATAAGGTCTCTCTTACTGAGTCAAGCTCATGACAGTCTCCTGGGTGGACATTTGGGGCAGGCCAAAACTGTTGGCAAACTGGCAAAACATTATCATTGGGAGGGGTTACCCCGGGAGGTCTTGAAATATGTCAAGTCCTGTGACCAGTGTCAGAGAAATAAGTCTCGGCACACACCACCCGGAGGTCTCTTGCAACCGCTACCCATCCCAGCGGGACGCTGGGAAACTATATCCATGGACTGGGTGGTCTCACTACCAAGAACTGCCAACGGGCATGATTCAATACTGGTAGTCGTGGATAAACTGACAAAAATGGTCATTTTTATCCCCACAACTGTCAAAGTGACTGCACTCGAAACAGCGAGACAGTTTTACAACCATGTAGTATGCCAACATGGGCTCCCTTCTAATATCATCTCAGACAGAGACTCAAAATTCACCTCTAAGTTCTGGAGAGCTTTAATGGGGTTAATGGGAGTCAAACAGCTGCTCAGCACAGCAAACCACCCTCAGACTGATGGGCAGACTGAAAGAACTAACCGAGTTCTGCAGGAGGTGCTGAGAGCATATATTAACCAAAAACAAGATAATTGGGATGACCTGTTGCCTCAAATTCAGTTTGCGGTCAACAGTGCGGTGCACGCGTCAACGGGCAAAACTCCTTTTGAACTCAGCCTGGGTAGAGTCCCTAAGTCTCCTCTAGATGTGCTAGGGGAATCTTTAACTCACCCTGAAGGGATTGACAACCCGGTCTCCCTCCAGTTAACTCAGGAGTTTGCTGACACCCTGTCAGAAGTCCAACGAAACTTGCACACGGCCCAAGAAAACCAACAAAAATACGCTAATCAACACCGTCGGGAACTGACATTTTCCAAGGGGGATTTAGTCAAACTGCATTCTCAGCACCTGTACCTCCCTGGTGTGGTCAAGAAAAAGCTTGGCCCTGTCTGGGTCGGTCCATATTCGGTGGTCCGTCGTGTCGGTCAGAATGCTTACAAACTGAACATGTCAGCTGAATACAAGGGGCACCCGGTCTTTAATGTCTCCTTCCTGGAACCGTACATCAAAGGTGATACACTGTTCACAGGTCGGTTCCCTGTCCAACCGGGACCGGTCCCCGCTGTCCGGGACGGCGACCCTGAGGAATATGAGGTCGATGAGATTTTAGACGCTCGCTCGGTCCGTCGATCGTCTAAATATGTCATGAAATACCTCATTCGATGGAAGGGTTACGATGCCTCTGGGGACACTTGGGAGTTTAAGGACCACTTGACCAATGCCAAAGGGGCGTTGACACGGTTCCACCTTCGGGCCGCTGGAGTCCCTCCATAACTGTCATTTCAGTTGACACGGGAAGGTGACAGGCGGTCCTGTCTCCATTTAAGTTGGAGGGGAAAATATATGACAGTTAGTGAGCGAGAGCGATAAAAACACACTCATACGTTTATGTGTAGCGCATCGCAACTACGTCAACTTTTAGCAATCATCCTGTAAGGTAAACAGCAGCGAAGCCACTATACTAAATACTAACATACTTCCTGCAATCCCTATGACAAAGGTCCATATCCTACTAACTTGTGCCCTGGTTACATGTGCAGGATGGCGCCCACCACACAAAAGGAGGACAGAAAGCGCAAGGCAGAAGAAGCCAGGAGGACAATGGAGCAATACCAGAAGGAGCTGGCGGCGACGTCCCTCACCAGGAGAGAACAAGAAAGGGTCCGCAAACAACAAGAGGCGGCAGAAGAGGCACAGAGGAAGAAGGATCAGGAAGCGGAAAACCTCAGGAAGGCTGAGGAGGAGAGACAGAAGAAACAGCAAGAAGAAGCGGCAGCGGCAGAAGAGGAGAAAAGAAAAAAGATTGAAGCGGACAGACAGAAGAGCTTGGCCACTTACAGGTATACTGTGGTGGGTGGCCAAAACTTCGATAACCTGAAGGAAGCATTGCTGGCAGCCCAGGAGATCAACAGGCTGGAACAGACAACACTGCTACAGAAGGAAGGAGCTACAGCACTGGACAGGTACATCGAGACACACACCGGCGTGGTCCTTTACGAAGATTATGCTAAGATGGTGGGCTATACAGCAGAGCAGGCCCGGTATCTCGCAGATGATTCAGAGGACAAGCCGGTCCCCATACCGGGAATAGTGGGAGATCAGAGACTCATCCGGATGGTGAGCATGCGGCCCGATAGCTTTAAGGATACGGTATTCTACCTCACACTCCTGCCAGCTTACAATGAAGTTGAGAGAAGGAGCTGGGAGTACTTGGCCAGGGAAGCAGGACAGCAGATGTTCTCTCCCCACTGGTTCCCGTGTAAACTGAGGAAGGCTGAGCACGGACCCCAGTACTACCAGCAGCCAACAGACTGGAGGTGGATGACCGTCACAAATAAGAAGCAGGAGTGTGACCGAGCCCAACCGGATGACTTCCACTATGGCCTAGACGGCTATCTCATCCTACCACCTCACATTGCCCCTTGGGACCCCAGGCTGAATGGATGCCTGAGCAATATGAATGCAGAGACCAAGGAACATAGGAGGAGGGGAAGAGACTACTTCTCTAAGGGAAAGCATGCCTTTGTCAAATGGGCAAAGAATGCAGGCCGGATAGATATCAGTAGGCTGAAGGCCAAGCAACCTCCAGCGCGCCCTAAGAAAGGGAGGTCGGTAGACTACTCCATGTCTACTAGGGAGCAGGACGACTTAGTGGACGAGACCCCTACTCTCTCCGAGGAGGAGGATGAGGAGGCTGAGGAAGAAGAACAGGGCAGAGGAGAAGCATCAGCAGCAGGTACTCAGGATACCCAGGGACAGGTAGGGGCGCTTCTTAAAGAACCACGATCAGGTGTTTGGAATGTGATCCCCGTTATGGCGACTACTGGACCCCGCGCTCGCTCCCACAGCCCACCTGCCCAAGCAGGGGAAGAAGCTGATCTGACTGTATTGGGCAGCAGACACAGGCAGAAATCCCCAGAGGACAGGGGTGCCAGAAGAGGGACACGCGGGTGGGCCAGAGGTATGCCAGCCTCCCCCTCCGCTCAGGGGCATGTACCTCTAGCCAATGTATTTCAGCATCCTACTGGAATGCCTGTCTATGTGGGCATCAACACCCAAGTGGTTGAAGAGCAGGCTACCATCCTTCGTTCTCCTCGAGGTCCAACTTTAGAGCAAACCGGGTTCTTTAGAAGGCCAGCTGACAGACCTAGAGGGCTGTCCAGATCTAGGTCCAGATCTCCGTCCCCTGATCCTGAAGCCCCAGGAACCACCCCTTAAGGTGACAGGCTGAAAAGATAGTCAGTAAGGGAGGCTGGTCAGGGTCAGTTTCTTTATTTAAAGCTTTTGCAGTTTAATGTTGTCGAGGCGACAACAAGTTAAGTTGGAGGGATTGTAATGAATCAGTATATTAGTAGATATAATATTCATTTAAATATAATAGTTAGTTTAGTTCAGCCTGCTGAACTTTAGTTAGTAGTCAGTCGGCTGAACTTTAGTTAATAATCAGTCTGCTGGACTTTACATAATTATCAGTTTAATGACTCGGCCAAAAGCAGCAGGCTGAAGTCAACTTAAGTCAGCTTGCTGACACATTCTTTGACAGCCAGCTGACTTCCGTGCTCGGTAGCAGCGAACTGCCTTGATATGCATCTAAGTACCACCTGCTAGATGAATGGCCAGATGACATCCCCATGATGGATGGCTATTCGGGATGATGGGAGATGGCGGTGGATTTGGTTAACCGAGGTCCTACCAACGTGGTTAACTCCCGGGTAGGCGGTGCCATCGCACTGACCGTTGAACAGTAAACTCATTCCATGTACATATGCTAGGCATTGCTCTCGAGTTCGGCATTCGGAAACGAGGCCAACTCTCTTGTACAGCTTACTGAGAGAACTCTGAATCCAAGGCGAGAAGCCATTGATACGCACTGTCTTCTAACCTTGCTTATGTATGAGTTTACTGATTTGCATTATTGATGCTAGTTTACTCTCATTTGACTGACGAGTATTATTCACTGCTAGTGTGTTGTCCTTTGCCGTTAAACCAGTTAACGGAAAATACCATAAAGATTACTTGCTGATATAAAGATCTTTATTAATTGTTAATCGCCTATTTGGTAAGTCGATTCATTTCAGTACAGTAGAAGCCTTGTGCTGACCTCTATGTACTTGTCAAAACCTTGGGTTGTCTCCCCTTCCCGCTGTTGTATGTCCCTCTGTGATTCACTTCGATTCCTCTGGGCATACTTGGAGACCTCCTCCAAAAGATCGAAGCCCTTGCCCATCACAGTATAGCGGTAGCTTTTGATTCTCCTCTGTTCCTCCTCTGCCTGCTGCTTCTGCCTCTCCTCAACCAACCTTTGTTACTCCGTCTTCTTGGCTTCCTCTGCAGCTTTTCTTCCCTGCTTCTCCTGTCTCAGCCTGGACTGTTCTTCCTCCTCCTTCCTCTTCTGAGCCTCCCGCTGTAGTCGGAGTCGCTCTGATTCTCGAGAAGAGATGGAGGATGATTCGATGTCGTTATGGAACTCCTTGGACTCCGCTTGTGCCTCGTCCGCCCTTTTTTTCCTCTTGAGTTCAGACAATTGAGTCATCTTGCTCATGCATACCACAATGGAGTCAGTATAGTCATAATATTATGCACAGGATTGAGTACCTTTGACAGGCAAGAACGTAGTAAAGGGAGTCAAGGCATGCAATACCTGGTGTAAGTAAATTGGAAGTGAGAATGTGCTTGAGAGAGAAGTGAGTGTGAGCGCAGTGGAAAGTGAAGGATGAATATGAGACGACAATCGGTACTCGGCTAGTTTCCGAGATGTTTATCCCACTCCCTCCAACTTAAAGTTTAAGGTGGGTTGCCAGTTTCCACTGTTACTGGGCTGCCTGAGGCGATTAAGAATTAATAAAGATCTTTATATCAGCGAGTAATTGTTAAGGTATTTTTTGTTCACTGATTAAAACAGCAAAAGACAGCACACTAGCAGTGGACAATACTCGCAAGTCAAATGCAAGTAAATTAGATCAATGATGCAATCAGTAAACTCATACGTAAGCAAGGTTAGAAGACAGTGCGTATCAATGGCTTTTCGCCTTGGATTTAGATATCTCTTAGTAAGCAGTACAAGAGAGTTGGCCTCGTCTCTGAATGCCGAACTCGAGACCACTACCTAGCATATGAATATGGAATGAGTTTATCGTTCAACGACAAGTGCGATGGCACCGCCTACCCAGGAGTTAACCACGTGGGTAGGACCTCGGCTAACCAAATCCACAGCCATCTCCCATCATTCCGAATCGCCATCCACCTTAAGGGTGTCATCTGGCCATTCATTTAGCACGCCACACTTAGATGCATAGCTAGGCAGTTCGCTGCTGCCGAGTACGGCAGCCAGCTGACTGTCAAAGAATGTGTCAGCAAGCTAACACTAGTCAACAGGCTGACCCAATGGACTTCAGCCTGCTACTCTCGGTTGAGTCATTTAACTAAGTATCAACTATCCAGCAGACTTAAATGCAGCAGACTAAATATTAAGTAGAGTTCAGCAGGCTAAACTTATTGAAGTATTATGTTTAAATGAATATTATATCTATCCAATATACTGATTCGTTACATTGGAAGAACACGAAGCGTGGAAACTCCCGAGGGGGAGAATCCAGCATGCGTGGTGCCTGGATAAGGCACGTGTGCTGCACACACTCGCCTTATTCTTGCCAAGCACATTTGCCTGTGAAGCACAAGGAGTGCAAGAGAGAGAGAAGGGCGCGAAGAAGAAGGAGTTTCCAAGGCCATAGAAGAGCCTAGGAGGCACGCTCCAGGCGACGCTTGAAGATTTCCCTCTTTGTGTATCATAGAAAAATTAGGGGTAAGGAGTACCCAAAGGGGAATCTCTGATAGCCCGCAGCGAGAACTTACAACATAGAATTGGCTAGGAGTTCTAGCACAGAAATCACATCAAACACCACAGGTGTGCGAGAACACATAAAATGGTGAATGCTGTGTTAATTTCGAAGTTCGCAGAATTCTCATTTGTCGAATTGCTGTTAGCAAGAGCAGAACTAGCGCTTGAAGCTCTCAGTGAGAAGCTGAGTGAGCTTAGCCAGCAGTGGAAATTGCTAAGGCGAGGCGTTGGGCGAAGAGCTCAACTCAAGCCGGCAGTATATTCATAAATTCAAAGTTTTGTAAGCTGTGACTTTGTGAAGTTAAGCAAAAGCTTGAAAGGCGACTTTCTCTGAAATATTAATATTGCTGGTGCTAATCTGCTTAGACGTGATTTTTGCAAACTACAACTTATTCACTCAGTTAAGGCATCAACTTGGGCGAAAGCCTATTTGGAAGTAAGGCACTTCTGTCCTTGTAGGGGAAAAGAAGGGATGATAAACTTTTTGCAAAAAATAGCTAAGTCCTGATAAGGAGCCATGGGGAGGAGCCTGCTAAGGGCGGAAGCACCTCATGGTCCCCCTCTTGTAATTGCTTCGGTGCAGGAAAAACTAGAAATGGTCCAACCTCACAGCAGGAGCACACCGACACACGTGCAAAGGGCAATCAACCAGGGCTACCGACACGTGCAGAGCTGCACCGAGCAGTCGACCATGGAAAAGCCCACACGTGAGGGAAGTTACCGACACATCAACCAGGTCGACGGCACACGTGCTGGAAAGCCGTACACGTGCCAAGGGACCGACGCTGTTAGGCACGACAACTTTCACGTGTAATCAAGTTTCAAGATGTCATATGTTAATGTCAGAAGTATAAGATTCATGCTTGATAAAAAGCTCCAATTTTTGGAAGTTCACGAGAGTAGAGAGGTATGCTAAGATAGATGCTAGAAGAATTCCTCGAGTACATAACAAGCAAAGCAAGATGAGAGAAGTCATAGCAGTGATGAGAGAAGTCATAGCAGTGCATATAGATCCCATCCACTGACCCACTTCATGTACTTACTAGCTGAGCAATAGGTCGATAGTCTAGCAACAAGCCTTAGAATTAGTAAACATAAATCACTATGAGAGATAAAAACAGAGTTCCTCTCAGCTCCAGATTAGCAACAAATTACCATGAATAGAGTTAGAGTATATAGGCACTTATTTTAAAGACTATTGAGCAAATCAGATTAGGGTAAGCTAGGATAAACGGGAGTCTAGAACTAGAAGTCACCAAGTCCAAGTCCCTACACGCGCGCACTCCTAGCACTTGTATACTACATCTATAATTTACACCTGCATCACTGCATATCATATATCATATATACATATGAATGAAGATTAAGAAATGAGTAAGAAATTTATACATCTTCAAACATGCGTTTTCAAGAAACGATTGTAACAACCTGCGACACGTTGTGACGTGCCACGAATTTGGTACTCTGCTAAAGAATGTCAGTAAAATGCGTCCAAAGTTCAGCTTTACGTTGACGACACCCTTGGGAAACATTATTTTGTTGCTAGCTTAGTCATGTTTGTAATTTGAGACAATGAAGTGTAGGTCGTCATTTGTATTTAGTGATACATATCTTAAATGTCAACATGCGTAGATATATATCTCAAATAAAAGTGCTACTTGATACTGAAAAAAAGTTCAAGCACCATGCATGCATAGAATGACCCACCTTCTAGCCATGAGTGTAAGTCTACCATGAGAATTTTTTGAGCAAAAGAATGCATGTACAACCTGAACAGAAGATGTTAACACACACGTAATTGAGTTAAAGCGTATGATTAATGAACATGAAGTATCAAACTGCTGAACCCAATACACATATCTTGTTACTCATGTGATCATGATCTTGACCTTTTATGTAATTGGGTTCAAGTAGACCCACCATTTAGGATGTGTCAAAATATCGATGGTAGAGACTAATTTACGTAATAGAATAAGGTGCTCATCATCTCTATTTACAATATCTCAATCTTAGTATGAAGTTGGTTTGTAAGATGCATTTTACAGTATGATATGTGCTAGTGGCACGACAAAGCATCAACTATCTTCTCATCTCCAAGAGTAGTATGTTAATGTTGCATTATGTGCTCGGGTGACTTGCTTGATCAAATCCTCTACAAATTTCCCTACGTTTTGTCCCAGCCCCAAATTTGGGCAACACGTGAAATCTACTGAACAATATGATTTGCACAAAAAGTAGTCGACATTGATCTCTCATACCCTACTTAACTGCATGTCCACATTGTGAATCACAAGGTACTCAATCAGTCATTTTAATCCGAACATTAGCTTCTCATCCACACCTTATAATATAATACAGTCATAAAATATTAGCCATCCACACTCTCAAACACAATCCAAACATTAACTCCTCCACACTTTATAACAGAATCCAAGAGCTAATGATTGTAAATAAAACCACATGAACCTCAACTAGGTCAAAATGTACGAATCGATCCAAAACGGAATGTAAATCGTGTGACAAAAGTCAAAGAATTTGGTTCAAAAGTCGCGTGTCTTTTACTCGTTACTTGTTGCACACATTTAAGTAGCAATAATTATAGTAATTTATTCCTATTTAGTGCAAGTTTGCGTGCAAACGATGATTTACATCTTTTTTTCTAGTTCACTAAGGACATAGTTTCAGGAGTACAAAAAAGGCTTATTTCATAGAGTATGGACACAAAATTGGCCGCCATGGCAATTTTACTAGTATCTCTTCTCCATGAAGTCGCGCAATAGTCCACCATGTTCCCATGTGATTGTTCTGTCTACTTACAACTTGTGTTTAGAATACTATGACCGCATGATATAGAGGATAAGCAATTAAGAACTTCGCACTCCTGCTTCTAGCGCTCGGGGGTATACAATCACAATCGTCAGGCCCTCGCGGAGACCATTCTCTTCTGCAGTGTACAGGTCAGTGAAGCCCGCAAAAAGATTAAAAAATCTTGATTTAATGTACAACAACCATAGACAGCCTATGATCTTGCTTAGGAGTATATGGCGGCGTTAGGGCTTAGATATGAAGTTTTAATTTGAGTCCTCTTTGTTGTGTGTACACAAGTGCAGCCATGGTTGTTCCTTATTTTTGCAGCAATTGTGGCACAAGAAGGGGTCCATGTGTGTCATAATTGCAATTATGACTTCTCCATGTGTATGGAGGTAGATCTAGGGATATGGATGATAAATTTTTGAAGGTGGTAATATAAGAGAGTAGATGCTACTTCACAATCAAATGTGTGCATTCTGAGACAAATGTTCCTCAAACCATATTTCACTCTTTATTTGGGAGAATGGGGAAAGAGATAGCACATAAATAACTATAGGTGAACCTTCTGTGACTACTAGAATTAAAAGGGTATGTTGGGATTTAGAAAAGGCGGAGACTTCTTCTCTTTTGAGCAGGTTAGGAATGGGTCTGGATGGAGGTGCTGTAAAATTTTGCCTCATTTGGATGAACATCTAGTTGTCATTTCACCTATTTACATGGATTTAGAAATTGAATAGCAATAAAGAGAATTCATCTAGTATCAGATTTTCATTTTCTGTCCTTAATAGGCAAGGTGGTATTATCATTGGTCCAGATCATTATTTTAACTGGAAGAAGTGGGGAGCATCTCATGACATAGAATGTAGAGAAGAAGTCCTTGACAGAGTTGGAGACATGTCTGCTAGGCTCCGGTTAGAGGGTATACATATAGAAGAAGATATTATAGGTGTGGTTGTACTGCTAAATTTAAACTACGAGGGAAATAGAAGAGGAGAGGCATACTAGAGAAGTGAGATGCGAAATTGAGAAAAGAGAGAGAGAAAAGAGGCTTTACTAAGAAGTATACGTGCTCCTGAAGAACAACTTACTGCAGAGAGGGCACAAAGGCCTGCAACATTTGCTTTAGAGTTGGCGTCTAAGACAAAAGAATAGAAAAAACCAGAATAAGATAGGATTACAGCACCTCCTCCCAAAACCCACTCTCAACTAACCAATATACAAGGACGCAAACTTATAGCACAAGGCAAAGACCTTGCATACGGCAAGAGGGCGGCGCCATCAGAATATAAGGTAAGCTACTTTTAATTAATATTCATATGCGTCTTACAATAATCTTTTCATTGTGTACAATCTTTGTATACATAAGTAATATAAGATGTTCTTTATATGCAAGCAGGTGTGCATGCAAGCAAATTGAAATGAATCGACTTACCAAATAGGCGATTAACAATTAATAAAGATCTTTATATCAGCAAGTAATCTTTATGGTAATTTCCGTTAACTGGTTTAACGGCAAAGAACAACACACTAGCAGTGAAATGAGAGTAAACTAGCATCAATAATGCAAATCAGTAAATTCATACATAAGCAAGGTTAGAAGACAGTGCGTATCAATGGCTTCTCGCCTTGAATTCAGATCTCTCTCATTAAGGTGTACAAGAGAGTTGGCCTCGTGTCCGAATGCCGAACTCGAGAGCAATGCCTACCGTATGTACATGGAATGAGTTTACTGTTCAACGGTCAGTGCGATGGCACCGCCTACCCGGGAGTTAACCACGTTGGTAGGACCTCGGTTAACCAAATCCACCGCCATCTCCCATCATCCCGAATAGCCATCCATCATAGGGATGTCATCTGGCTATTCATCTAGCATATCGCACTTAGATGCATATCAAGGCAGTTCGCTGCTACCGAGTACGGAAGTCAGCTTGCTGTCAAAGAATGTGTCAGCAAGCTGACTTATATGGACTTTCAGCCTGCTGCTTTCGACTGAGTCATCAAACTGATAATTATGTAAAGTCCAGCAGACTGACTATTAACTAAAGTTCAGCAGGCTGAACTTAATTAACTATTATATTTAAATGAATATTATATCCACTAATATACTGATTCATTACAATCCCTCCAACTTAACTTGTTGTCGCCTCGACAACATTAAACTGCAGAAATTTTAAATAAGGGAACTGAACCTGACCAGCCTCCCTTACTGACTGCCTCTTCAGCGTGTCACCTTAAGGGGTTGTTCCTGGGGCTTCAGGATCAGGAGACGGAGATCTGGACCTAGATCTGGACAGCCCTCTAGGTCTGTCAGCTGGCCTTCTAAAGAACCCTGTTTGCTCTAAAGTTGGCCCTCGAGGAGAACGGAGGATGGTGGCCTGCTCTTCAACCACTTGGGTGTTGATTCCCACATAGACAGGCATTCCAGTAGGATGCTGAAATACATTGGCTAGAGGTACATGCCCCTGAGCGGAGGGGGAGGCTGGCATACCTCTGGCCCACCCGCGTGTCCCTCTTCTGGCACCCCTGTCCTCTGGGGATTTCTGTCTGTGTCTGCTGCCCAGTACAGTCAGATCAGCTTCTTCCCCTGCTTGGGCAGGTGGGCTGGGGGAGCGAGCGCGGGGTCCAGTTGTCGCCATAACGGGGATCACATTCCACACACCTGATCGTGGTTCTTTAGGAAGTGCCACTGCCTGTCCCTGGGTATCCTGAGTACCTGCTGCTGATGCTTCTCCTCTGCCTTGTTCTTCTTCCTCATCCTCCTCATCCTCCTCCTCGGAGAGAGTAGGGGTCTCGTCCACTAAGTCGTCCTGCTCCCTAGTAGACATGGAGTAGTCTACCGACCTCCCTTTCTTAGGGCGCGCTGGAGGTTGCTTGGCCTTCAGCCTACTGATATCTATCCGGCCTGCATTCTTTGCCCATTTGACAAAGGCATGCTTTCCCTTAGAGAAGTACTCTCTTCCCCTCCTCCTATGTTCCTTGGTCTCTGCATTCATATTGCTCAGGCATCCATTCAGCCTGGGGTCCCAAGGGGCAATGTGAGGTGGTAGGATGAGATAGCCGTCTAGGCCATAGTGGAAGTCATCCGGTTGGGCTCGGTCACACTCCTGCTTCTTATTTGTGACGGTCATCCACCTCCAGTCTGTTGGCTGCTGGTAGTACTGGGGTCCGTGCTCAGCCTTCCTCAGTTTACACGGGAACCAGTGGGGAGAGAACATCTGCTGTCCTGCTTCCCTGGCCAAGTACTCCCAGCTCCTTCTCTCAACTTCATTGTAAGCTGGCAGGAGTGTGAGGTAGAATACCGTATCCTTAAAGCTATCGGGCCGCATGCTCACCATCCGGATGAGTCTCTGATCTCCCACTATTCCCGGTATGGGGACCGGCTTGTCCTCTGAATCATCTGCGAGATACCGGGCCTGCTCTGCTGTATAGCCCACCATCTTAGCATAATCTTCGTAAAGGACCACGCCGGTGTGTGTCTCGATGTACCTGTCCAGTGCTGTAGCTCCTTCCTTCTGTAGCAGTGTTGTCTGTTCCAGCCTGTTGATCTCCTGGGCTGCCAGCAATGCTTCCTTCAGGTTATCGAAGTTTTGGCCACCCACCACAGTATACCTGTAAGTGGCCAAGCTCTTCTGTCTGTCCGCTTCAATCTTTTTTCTTTTCTCCTCTTCTGCCGCTGCCGCTTCTTCTTGCTGTTTCTTCTGTCTCTCCTCCTCAGCCTTCCTGAGGTTTTCCGCTTCCTGATCCTTCTTCCTCTGTGCCTCTTCTGCCGCCTCTTGTTGTTTGCGGACCCTTTCTTGTTCTCTCCTGGTGAGGGACGTCGCCGCCAGCTCCTTCTGGTATTGCTCCATTGTCCTCCTGGCTTCTTCTGCCTTGCGCTTTCTGTCCTCCTTTTGTGTGGTGGGCGCCATCCTGCACATGTAACCAGGGCACAAGTTAGTAGGATATGGACCTTTGTCATAGGGATTGCAGGAAGTATGTTAGTATTTAGTATAGTGGCTTCGCTGCTGTTTACCTTACAGGATGATTGCTAAAAGTTGACGTAGTTGCGATGCGCTACACATAAACGTATGAGTGTGTTTTTATCGCTCTCGCTCACTAACTGTCATATATTTTCCCCTCCAACTTAAATGGAGACAGGACCGCCTGTCACCTTCCCGTGTCAACTGAAATGACAGTTATGGAGGGACTCCAGCGGCCCGAAGGTGGAACCGTGTCAACGCCCCTTTGGCATTGGTCAAGTGGTCCTTAAACTCCCAAGTGTCCCCAGAGGCATCGTAACCCTTCCATCGAATGAGGTATTTCATGACATATTTAGACGATCGACGGACCGAGCGAGCGTCTAAAATCTCATCGACCTCATATTCCTCAGGGTCGCCGTCCCGGACAGCGGGGACCGGTCCCGGTTGGACAGGGAACCGACCTGTGAACAGTGTATCACCTTTGATGTACGGTTCCAGGAAGGAGACATTAAAGACCGGGTGCCCCTTGTATTCAGCTGACATGTTCAGTTTGTAAGCATTCTGACCGACACGACGGACCACCGAATATGGACCGACCCAGACAGGGCCAAGCTTTTTCTTGACCACACCAGGGAGGTACAGGTGCTGAGAATGCAGTTTGACTAAATCCCCCTTGGAAAATGTCAGTTCCCGACGGTGTTGATTAGCGTATTTTTGTTGGTTTTCTTGGGCCGTGTGCAAGTTTCGTTGGACTTCTGACAGGGTGTCAGCAAACTCCTGAGTTAACTGGAGGGAGACCGGGTTGTCAATCCCTTCAGGGTGAGTTAAAGATTCCCCTAGCACATCTAGAGGAGACTTAGGGACTCTACCCAGGCTGAGTTCAAAAGGAGTTTTGCCCGTTGACGCGTGCACCGCACTGTTGACCGCAAACTGAATTTGAGGCAACAGGTCATCCCAATTATCTTGTTTTTGGTTAATATATGCTCTCAGCACCTCCTGCAGAACTCGGTTAGTTCTTTCAGTCTGCCCATCAGTCTGAGGGTGGTTTGCTGTGCTGAGCAGCTGTTTGACTCCCATTAACCCCATTAAAGCTCTCCAGAACTTAGAGGTGAATTTTGAGTCTCTGTCTGAGATGATATTAGAAGGGAGCCCATGTTGGCATACTACATGGTTGTAAAACTGTCTCGCTGTTTCGAGTGCAGTCACTTTGACAGTTGTGGGGATAAAAATGACCATTTTTGTCAGTTTATCCACGACTACCAGTATTGAATCATGCCCGTTGGCAGTTCTTGGTAGTGAGACCACCCAGTCCATGGATATAGTTTCCCAGCGTCCCGCTGGGATGGGTAGCGGTTGCAAGAGACCTCCGGGTGGTGTGTGCCGAGACTTATTTCTCTGACACTGGTCACAGGACTTGACATATTTCAAGACCTCCCGGGGTAACCCCTCCCAATGATAATGTTTTGCCAGTTTGCCAACAGTTTTGGCCTGCCCCAAATGTCCACCCAGGAGACTGTCATGAGCTTGACTCAGTAAGAGAGACCTTATTTCCAAGTTATTAGGAATGACCAGCTTCAGCCTGCCTGAAGTGGT
Organism: Mesotaenium endlicherianum; assembly: GCA_009602735.1. Classification (NCBI taxonomy): domain Eukaryota; kingdom Viridiplantae; phylum Streptophyta; class Zygnematophyceae; order Zygnematales; family Mesotaeniaceae; genus Mesotaenium; species Mesotaenium endlicherianum. The sequence continues at coordinate 76,231 of WELA01010381.1, forward strand.
TTCAGTCACCCAGACCCCTCCCTTGAGCTTATACCCGAGTGCAGTAGCACGACACACACCAGTAGTGGGGCTGGGCTCAAATGTTGGGTCAGAAAGGTAGGCTTTCCTAAGTTGTTCAAGGAAGGACTTTTTCACCTTTAGTGAAGTGAGTGCACACAGGACTTTATCTACAGCATGCTGACTAAAGTTCCTTTCTTGCAAGTCAGGTCTTCTAGAGAGTGCATCAGCAGGATTCAACTTCCCTGGTTTGTAGTCGATCTGGACTTGGAACTGCTCCAGCATCTGGCTCCAGCGGTTCTCCCTCCTCGACAGCTTGGACTTCTTCTGAAAGTGGGTCAGAGCTAGATGATCTGTAATCACCTTAAAAGCTTTACCATGTAAGTATGCTCTCCACTGTTTGAGTACATGAATGATAGCTAGCAGCTCTTTATCATGCACTGAGTAATTAATCTCCGCTGGATTAAATTTCATAGACTCATACAACACAGGATGCCACTCCTGCCGTACCTTACCATCCTTTGTGGTTTTGTCAGCAGGCTGCAACAAAATAGCACCCATGGCAAAATCAGAGGCATCAGTAACCACCTGCACCGGTTTGCTGGGGTCATACACGGCTAGCACTGGGGCAGAACAAAGGGCATCTTTAAGGGTCTGGAAGGCAGCCTGCTGCTCTTCCCCCCACACATACCCGATGTCTTTCTTAGTAAGGTCAGTCAGTTTACTGGCCTTTGTGGAATAATTCTCAATAAATCTCCTATAGTAGTTAGCCAACCCGAGGAAGGATCTAACTTCAGAGACAGACTGTGGTACTGGCCAGTCCCTTATGGTCTGGACTTTCTTAGGATCCACACTGATGCCCTCTTTACTGACAACGTGGCCTAAGAATTCAATACTTTCCTTAAAGAAATCACACTTGCTCATTTTAGCATACAAGTGATTTTTCCGCAGAGTGTCCAGCACTTTCTTTAAGTGTTCAGTGTGCTGAGCTTCATCTTTAGAGAAAATTAAAATATCATCCAGGAAAACTTGCACAAACTTATCCAAATAAGGTCTGAAAATGTCATTCATAGCACCCATAAAGGTAGCAGGAGCATTAGTCAGTCCAAATGGCATCACGTTGAACTCATAGTGTCCATAACGTGTGCGGAAAGCAGTCTTGTGTTCATCCCCCTCAGCAATTCTGATTTGATGATAACCACTCTTGAGATCTATCTTACTGAACACCTTAGCGCCAGACAGGGTATCAAGCAAGTCCTCGATTCTGGGTAAAGCATACTTGTTCTTTACTGTAATTCTGTTCAGGGCTCTGTAATCCACACACATCCGCATACTGCCATCCTTTTTCTTAACAAATAGGATAGGTGCGCCGTACGGTGATTTACTGGGAGAAATGTAACCATTTTCCTCCAGCTCTGCAATCTGTGTTTTCAACTCCTCGCTCTCCAAATAAGACAAGCCATAAGTGCGTTGCCAGGGTGGCTGGCTACCAGGTAATAGATCAATCCTATGATCTACTTCCCTTTTAGGGGGTAGTCCTGGAGGCATGTTAAACACATCAGTGTACTGAGCAACAATTTTTGCAGCAGTAGGGTGCTCCGGAGGGCTTACCTTTTTCTCAACCACTTCTTCAGGTTGAGGAGGTACCTCTCTTAGCAGCAGACAGAACATTCTGTCTTCCTTCTGGTTCCAGCTTTTGACGAACTCCATTGCATTCAGCAACTTGCATCCTTCTGGAAGCCTCTTCTTTTCCTTCATTTGCCATCCACACAGGACAAGAGGAAGAGCACTGGTGGGTGCCAAGTCAGTCTGCCCATCACTGGCTCCTCTCACTTTAACTGTACCTCTGCTCCAACACACTTCAGCTTGATGTCTATTAAGCCAGGACCTGCCTAGCACGAGATCATAAAAGCCAGTGTTGAGTACCTCAAATGTAAGCGTTTCAGTTAGAACTGCAATGCCAGAACCTAACTGGACCTCAATAGGCTTGGTTATAACTCCTCCCGGGATACTTGAGGCATCTCCAAGGAATATTTTTCTATTCCCTTGGGTGACAGTAGGCAGCCTTAGCCGCTTAACTAAGTCCTTGTGAATAAAAGTATGTGACGCCCCTCCGTCAACAAATGCCCTCACCTTCCTACCTGCAATCATGCAATGCAGTAGGATAGGGGGGACTGTCTTTTCCTGACTTTCGCATTGTTCTCCTGACGTAGCAAAGAAATGTTGGACATCAGGTGGAACAAGAGCATCCAGAGTGTGCACTCTCTGGACGTCTATATTACTGATGGTCTCCTTTATCTGTTTGTCAGGCATGCATAGTGAATCCAGTTCAGCAGGACCCATAATACCTGCTACGAGGGCAGCTAGTGACGACTCACTATCTCTAGCATCCTCACAGTCAGTAGACTGGATTACTGACTGTTGCTGTCTTTTAAAGGCTGGTCTTTTCTCTCGACCTTAGGCAGGTGCTTGACCGGACACTGTTCTCTGTAGTGGCCTTTCTGCTGACAATGGTAGCAAGTAGATTTTGCTGAGGCTGGTCTCGGCTTAGTCCTACCACCACCCCTTCCATAGCCACCTCGAGAGGGACCACCTCTACCTCTAGACTGAATAGCATTGTACTCATACTCATATTCATCACCCTGATTATCCTCAGCCTGGTCTCCTTCAACTGCATTGTAGGAACCGTGGGGCTTTTTGACAATCTTAGACACCAAAGCGTTACTCTGGCGCTTGTGATTGAACTGCTGCTGATCCCAGGCGTCAGCATCCTGGATCAAGTCAGCCAGTTTCTCATACTTTTTCTCAGCAAAATGACCAGAGACCTCGGATTTCAAGCCATACCTGAAGTATGCTATCCTATACCGTTCTGGCAAATCAGGCTGCTTCATCATGTTCTCTTGGAACTTTTGAGCAAACTCAGCAACTGAAGTGGTCTGCTTCAGTGTCAGGGAGATCATCGCATAGATAGCTTTCTCCTGCTGGTTGATGACATCAAACTTCTCATGCAACTTCTCGACAAACTCTACCCACGTAGGGTCACCGAGTTGCCGAGCCTTACGCTCTTCCTTCCAGTAAAGCCACCAGTCTGCGGCACTGCCTTTCAGTAGCGCACCGGTGTGCCTGACCTTCTCGTAATCTTGCAGTTCTGGGTAGTTCTCCAGCCACTGCTCAACATCCGCGAGAAACTTGATCAGGTAATATTTTCTGTTTCCCTCAGGATCATAGTCCTGGGGAGGTTTCGGCTTGGGCTTACTAGGCCCTCGGCCACCACCACTAGTGGTGTGAGACCCCAGTTGGTCTCTGTCCCGGAGTAGGGACATTATGATTCTTTTGTCCTCCTGCTGGGACTGATACATGGTCGCCATTTGCGACTGCATCTGAACGAACAATGCTCCCAAGTCTACATTTTGGGGTGGTAGATTAGCAAATGCAGCAGCAGCATTGGCATCTACTCGCTGAGTAGTGTCCTCAACAATCCCTCTTGCTCCTGCAGCAGCAATTCCTGCCGCATTCAGCCGGTCACGTATTTGACCTAGGGGTACATTGAGTTGTACGGCAGGAGGTGGGTTCAGAACATTGGCCCTTGATGCCATAAGTTCTTCAACAGTGCGCTCGTCAGCTGGCTGTCCTTCCCTCCTTTGTATATCTTCAGCGGCCTTTGCTACTTGTTCAGCTTCTAGTCTGGCTATCTCCTCCTCAGCTTGCTGAGCTGCGACTGAGGCAATAGCAGCTGCCTCATCTGCAGCCTCCCTAGCTGCAGTATCCGCTACTGCTTCCGAATAGGTACGGTTTCCCGCTACATGGCTTTCCGCCTGGTTTTCGACATTCTCGTTATCCTGGTTCTCCATGTCTCGGGAGTTGCTAGTTTGAGACCTTGTCCTTACCATACAAAGAAGACTGTGATAACTGCTCCGATACCACTGAAATGAATCGACTTACCAAATAGGCGATTAACAATTAATAAAGATCTTTATATCAGCAAGTAATCTTTATGGTAATTTCCGTTAACTGGTTAAACGGCAAAGGACAATACACTAGCAGTGAATAATACTCGTAAGTCAAATGCGAGTAAACTAGCATCAATAATGCAAATCAGTAAACTCATACATAAGCAAGGTTAGAAGACAGTGCGTATCAATGGCTTCTCGCCTTGGATTCAGATCTCTCTCAGTAAGCTGTACAAGAGAGTTGGCCTCGTTTCCGAATGCCGAACTCGAGAGCAATGCCTAGCGTATGTACATGGAATGAGTTTACTGTTCAACGGTCAGTGCGATGGCACCGCCTACCCGGGAGTTAACCACGTTGGTAGGACCTCGGTTAACCAAATCCACCGCCATCTCCCATCATCCCGAATAGCCATCCATCATAGGGATGTCATCTGGCTATTCATCTAGCATATCGCACTTAGATGCATATCAAGGCAGTTCGCTGCTACCGAGTACGGAAGTCAGCTTGCTGTCAAAGAATGTGTGAGCAAGCTGACTTATATGGACTTTCAGCCTGCTGCTTTCGATTGAGTCAGCAAGCTGATAATTATGTAAAGTCCAGCAGACTGACTATTAACTAGAGTTCAGCAGGCTGAACATAATTAACTATTATATTTAAATGAATATTATATCCACTAATATACTGATTCATTACACAAATGTGCATGCTTCATGATCAACCTATTTTGCAATGGTGTCCAAATGTGTGTCTGTCTTTGTCTAAGTAATCTAGACAGAGGGTGTGGCACTAGGTCATCCACACCTTGTTGAACAACCTCTTGTCCAGTGCTCTGGTTTAGCCCGCTGCTACTCATGACCCTTTCTAGCTTGTCAGTTCCACATTTGCGCTTGTTTGCGTTGGCTCCTTTCCTCCAATGGTGCAGTGCCTCATCACCTTCACCATGAACTGGCTTAGGTTCCCATGCCTCCTGATAAGGTTTGTGGCATTTTAGATTATGCATGTATGTTGTCAAGTTCTCAGTGCCATACACAAATGCTTTCTCAAACTCATTAGCTAGCTCTTGCACTGTCGCTGCTTTTTTTTCACGCTCAATGTAGAGGTTTGAAACTGGAATGGGCTTCTCTAGTGCCTCTATCACTTGCTTAAAGCACTTCCATGCGCCAAGTGCCTTTGCCTTCTATTCACGCCTCTACAGGGTCATCACTTGCAGCAAAGACGTGGTTCAAGAGGACCTCCGCCTTCTTTATTAGAAGACGACTTTCTCGCCCGATGAAGGTAGGCTTGGCATCATTACTTCTCTTCTCCAATTCCTTCAATACTTTTACTGCAGCTCTAAGAATCATTGCTCCTGTTTCTTTCACCAGCTTCTTGTTTATGCATCTTCATTCTCCTCTCTGAAGTATAAATTGTCCTCTCAAACAACGTCGCTAAGATATTAAGCAGCGGGTGCAGATGCACACGACATTGCCCTTAGGATCTATGTTTAATGAAGGTGCCTGCCTTCTTGTGCCTCTGACTGTGATGGAGCACCTGATATTCTAGCCTTTCCTTTGGTGATCTAATTATGCTCCTTCCATCGAGTTGTTTTTATAATATCTGCAGCTAATGCATCAGCATTTGCAAACGTCTTCTTGCTACAGGCACACTCAAAAGGAACTATGTTGGGACTGTGGGCTGCATCCTTCATCCCTTTCAAGGCGCGAGGCGCTGCCTGAGTGCCCTTTGCCTTGAACTCTGTAACGATCCGCCGCGTGGCCAAATGCGGCGCATGCAACACATCGCGGATGCGACTGGAAGTGTTGGTTTGAATTTTATAAGTACAATTGGCGCGCGATCTAAGTACCTCAAGTTACCTTTTTGTTCCTGTCGCTATAATCTCATTCAAGGGCATGAGACACCACAAGTACGAGTAAGTGGCATTTGCCCCACATAGAGCCAAAGAGCCTGTTGCTAAACATGTAATATCCCCCTTGGCAAAACTTGACAACATACTTGTGTCCTGCAACCTGCACTCCACCCTTTTGTAACTCCTCCATTTCCTGTGATAAGCTGTCTGCGTGCAACTTAATGCTCACATAATCGTCGTCACCCTCAAACACTAGGATGATGCTTGTGTTGAAAGGGGAGTTAGCAAAGGCTTGGTGATCCTTCATGATGACCTTGCAAGCAATGGTGGTCTGATTCACACCCCTGTGGTGCAGAACTGCATCACCAATGACTTGAACTCTCACTACACGTCTCGGGGGCAGATTTAATCTTGCAATGCGAAGCTTGAGTGCCTCTGCTAAAGATACTGTTACTCTATCTCCATTTGCTTCTTGCCTAGGGTCAACTTTGGCGTACACTTCTTGACTCAAGTCATGGTTAGGCCTCTTAGATGATAACTTGGGCATGGAGAGTCCCAAGTCTCCTGAAATGAAAGCTGGCTCCCATGTGGCTGTCCTTCTGCAATGTTTATTAGACAGCAAGTTGAGAACTAGCTGGTTTTCATTAGAAAGGCCAAACTTGTAGCGTAGTGCCAATTCTAACTTGTCGTCCCAATGGTCTTGTACCTGCTTGAGTGTGGCTGCCTCTATTGTGTGTTTCAAGTCTAATTCCAAAGCCAGTAGATCTAAGAGCTTTTTGTTTTTTCTGGCCTGTTGAACAAGTTCCCAAAGCTGCTGCTGTGTTTGTTGAGGCTTCTCCTTGGATCCTATCCCGCAAAAACTTACTTATATCACTCGCCATTCTTTGCACGGTCTTCTTGTGATCACCGCCTACACAAGGACGCTTGGTGGCTGGTCTTGTTGGTGGTGGTGCCTTCTTGTTGTCAAGGTACTCTGTCTTTCTCTTTAGCCCCCCAATCTGCTTTTCAAGCACTTTATTATGTGCAATGTGATCTCTTGTCATTTCTGTGAGTAGCACATATTGGGAGCTATTTTTTCCTCTCAATCTAGCTATCTCACCATTAGCCTTATCCAACTTTATTGTCTTAACTCTTATCTTAGCCTCTGTTCTAGGAAGTGGTGGGGTAGCTTCAGCTACGGTGGGCTTAGGTTTGACAGATATGAATCTGCCTCCGGCACCTTGGCTGGTCTGGATTGGTTTATAGTGCTCGTGTTCTCAATGACACAGGTTGCTGATGAGACTTGGTTTTTTTAGGTGTGACTGTAGGTGGAGAGGAGGAGCCTGAGTTTGGAGTATCCATCTTGAAAAGGCCTCACCAAACTGTTGTTTCTTAGTTAGATAGGTGGTCAATTGGTTCACTTTTTTGGAGATTCCCAAAATTTCCAGCGTTTTTTGAATGACTATCATAAAAATAATATAAGAAGTTTCTCATTAAAAATAAAGGCACATGAGGGTGCATCATTGTTTTAGATATACACATAAAAAAACAGAGTTCCTTCCAAGAAGTGGATCATATCATTTCCTTGATAAGGCACTTTTGAAGTTTGTAGACATTGAACAGATTTTAATCGTCATTTTGACAGTGCATCATAATACTTCACACTTGATAAATTTGACATCTGTTTGTTTGTGTGCCTTCCTACAATTTCACACATAAGTTGTGTGCATATTAAAACTTGCATCAGTAAGATATGAAGAAGTTAAGAAACCAGAAAATAGGTACCACATAAGGAATTTCAAAGTTTCATGGACAAAATCTGGCCTGTACATAAACAAATGACCTCAGATTGCTATGAAATTTTAACTAAGTCATCCTGGATGGCATACTTGTACATGGAACAATATTTTTAAATACTCAGCAAGTACTCCTTGAGTGATTCACAGACCAGCTTCAGGCGTGAGAAAAGTGATACTTGCCCAATTGGGCACGTGTGTAACTTCTACAAGTTGGGTCACAACATCTTTTTTATTTTGGTATACTTGTAGATGACAGGGTCAAGATGAGGTGTATCAAGTTTCATTCAATTTGAAAATAATTACAGGCTTGGGTGCTCTGCAACATGGCCACCAAGATGGGGTCAATAATGCTGGAAAGTATTCTCGTCAACAGATTTTGAGTATGCACTGGGGCATACAAGTGGCCACAAAGCTAGCTACATCCTCTTGAGAGTCATACCCACCTATGCAATTTGAAATATTTGGGATCGTGCAAATGTTTTGAGAAGTGCGGAGAGGCCAGCTTCAGGCGTGCAAAATGTGACACTTGCCCACTTTGGCACGGGTATAACTCATGAAGGATCGGTCAAAACTTTTTATTAAAAAATTGGAGTCATGTGGTATAGGGTCAGGAATAGGTGTACCAAGTTTCAACCCATTTGAACATTATAGGAGGCTAGGGTGCCTTGTACCATGACAGGCAATATACAGGCCAGAATGCTTTTTCCCCTCTTTGTGGACAAATGAAGCCATTTGAGTAAAACTGCAATATCTTACTCAATACAACTCAGTGTAGTGAAACAGATAGATAAAGTACTTAGTAAAACATAATAGTTTATCTATTCAAGACAAGGATCTTTGAACACAAGTGGTAGCTTCTTGAAAGAGACATGGCTTCTTGAAAGTTAATATATTTCTGGATTTTGGCAAGTACAAGAGTGATTCTCGAATGTCTTTCTATGTTCTAGCTCTTGTTTATATACTTGCTACATAAGTAATTTCTAGGAAGGTGTATGTTGATGTGTTGGCACCCAACACATCCCAAAACTTGCCACCTCTTTCTAGAATAATGTACACATGTCCTTTTGACCTAAAAATGGCACATCTGACTTTTGCCACATGGAGTTCTTCTAGGTCTTTCCTCTAACTTCGAAAATGCCTTGGAAGGTTCAAAGGACATGAACCAAGTTACTAGAGTACCTATTCACACTTGACTCCACACAATACTACTCCAAATATATTTGAAAACATTAAAATATATGCAAACTAATATATAATAACTCAAATCACTACATCACCCCCCCGATAGAAAAAGCGACGTCTCGGCGCGTCAAGTCAGGTCTTACACATGTGGAGCAAACTAGTCAACAGTTTCAAGTCAGATGCCACACATGTGAAGAGGACTAGTCAAAGGCGCCAAGTCAGGTGCTACACATGTAAGGTAGACTAGGCAAGGTCGTAGGTGGTATGACCTTATTGGCTAGCCTACTCCTTCATGATAAAGAAAATTGTACAAATTGGCCCAGAATCTGCCACGAATTCAAAAATTCATAGCGGCCACACAACTGCTCCAAATCTGAAAATTCGAGTGCCAGACGGACCGCGTCGGAGAACTCTACCGGGTCACCAAATTTGAGAGCATTCTAATTTCTGGAGTGTCGTTGAGAGCTGAGAGAGTAGGCACTCCTCCAAATCTGTGCAGAAACTTCTGAAAATCATAAGTCCTTCTATACTTCTCCAAATTCTGCAAACTAAGTCTCAAACTGGGCGCTGTAAGATGTTCTACCAGAGTCTTGAGTTTCAGAGCATTCCAAGTTCAGGGGAGGGCACAATGTCAGAAGGCATATTCTGCCCTAACAATGCCAGCAGCCTGACCCCCTTCTACTTAGAGCATCATATCTCTCTCACCAGTGCTCTAAATTGAGCAAACTTGGACTCTAAATGACCGGCTACTCATGGACTACAGCCAGGTAAATTTTCAGAATTTATTATGCAGAGACCTATTACCAATAGAAGTTTTAGTTTTCTGTCCAGAAACTGCAAGAAGAGAAGAGTGTCTAATGTCAATTTTTCCTCTTTCTTGTTCTTGCAGGCTGCCTCCAAGGGGTCTTCTGCTGCTTCTTGATGGTGGCAGGCTGCCTCCCTGAAGTCTTCGGGCTTGTAGTAGAGAGACTTGGGGCTGGTCCAAGATGGGGGTTGGCGGCATGGAAGCGCTTCAACTTTCTCTGAACTTTGTCAAGGTAGTGCGCCGCCACCCAACTATTCTCCGAATCTGGATATCCTTTCCACTTGATCAAGTATTGCTGCTGTCTCCTGAAATTTCTCATAGCCACTATGTCTTCCACTTCGTACTCCAAATGATCATCCACTATTGTTGGGGCTGGTGGGGTTGTCACACGTCCTGGGAACTTGTTGTCGGGTTGCACATATGGCTTGAAGAGGGAAGCGTGGAATACGGGGTCGATGTGCATAGTCTGGGGAAGTTCTAGCTTGAAAGCAACGGGGTTGACTTGCTGGATAATCTTGAAGGGTCCCAAATACTTGGGAGAGAACTTGCTGCCGGCAGGCCTGTTGTTCAGGGAAATGTTCTTGGATGATAGTAACACGTTGTCACCCACTCTGTACGTAATTTCTCTTCTGGATCTGTTCGCCACTCTTGCTTGAGCATCTTGCGCGTGTTGTAGAGCTTTCTTCGCTGCTGTAAGGGCTGCTTCTAATGTCTCCATAAAATCTGTGGCTGCAGGTACTTCATCATGGCCAGCCGTGAAGCTCAGTGGCGTGGTCGGATGGAAGCCATAGTTGAGGAAGAATGGGGACTCTTGGGTAGAGGCCTGCGTAGTGTTGTTGTAGGCAAACTCGAGGGGGGTCAAGTACATGTCCCAGTCTTGCTCGAGGGTAGACACGTAGGCCTTTAGAGAGGTCTTTAGGGTACGATTCATACGCTCGGTTTGCCCATCTGATTGTGGGTGGTAGGCAGTAGACATATCCAGCGATGTACCCAAGTTCTTGAAGAGATTTTTCCAGAAATGGCTTGTGAATCTTGGATCTCTATCTGACACAATTCTTGATGGTAGTCCATGGAGTCGGAAGATGTTGTCAAAGATGAGTCTTGCAAGTTGTGGTGCTGTAGCCTTAGTCGTCGTGGGAATAAAATGAGCCATCTTGGTAAGTCTGTCCACCGCCGTGAGTATTGCATTATGGCCTCGAGGTGTCACGGGCAAGTCCACGATAAGGTCCATTGAGATGTCCGTCCATTGTCTTTCGGGGATTGGTAGTGGTTGGAGGAGTCCTCCCGCCTTTTGCGATGATGGCTTGATTCTTTGGCATGTGTCACAGCTCCTGCAGTACTCCTTGACTTGCTTAGACATGCCTGGCCAACAATAAGTCCTAGCTAGAACGCCCGTGGTCCTTAGGATTCCAAAGTGTCCTCCAAGAGGGTTGTCGTGTGCTTCTCGTAGAAGCAAGAGCCGGAGGTCTAAGTCATTAGGAACACATCTCTGGCCCGTATCTTGCCTCACCCAATAATTGCCTTCTTGCTTCTTGCATGGGTCCAAGGCTGCTTCTCCGTTCTTGTAGTAAGGGTCTCTTTCATAGGCGGCTGAAAATCGAGCTTCCAGATCTGTCTTCAGGGATACCATCACTGCATTTAATTGCAGTCTTGAGAGGGGGTCAGCCGGGTTTGTCTTGCCGGGCTGGTACTGAATCGTGATGTTGTATTGTTGCAAGTATCCGCTCCATCTTGCTTGTCTCCTTGAGAGATACGGCTGCGTTTGGAGGTGCTTTAACGCCTCGTGGTCCGTGGTGACCAGTACTTTGCGTCCTTCAACGTAGCAGCGCCAAACCTTCAAGGCATGTACAATCGCCAATGCCTCTCGCTCCGTGGTTGTATAATTTTGCTCGGCTGGATTTAGCTTCCTTGACTCGTAGGCGATGGGCTGCAGTCCCTTGCCTTGGTCTTGAAGCAGGATTGCTCCTATTGCATAGGAAGATGCATCGGTGATGACGTGGAAGGGCCAATCTGGGTTTGGACTTGGGAGTGTGAGCACCGGGGATGTGGTCAATCTTCGCTTTAACTCTTGAAATGCCTCTTCCTCTTTCTCGGTCCATGTATATAGCCTGTCCTTCTTGAGTAGATCTGTCAGGGGGGCTGCTATGTGCGAGAAGCCTTGGATGAATTTTCTGTACCAATTGGCAAATCCCAAGAATGACTGGAGTTCTTTCTTGGTCGTGGGGGTTGGCCATTCCTCCACCACCGTGGTCTTCTTGGGGTCCATCTTGATGCCATCAGCAGTCACGTGGAGACCTAGGAACTCCACTTCTTGTTTGGCAAACTCGCACTTTGACTCCTTCGCAAATAGCTTGTTTTGCTTCAATACTTCAAGGACTTCTTTCAAGTGTCTCGCATGCTCTTCAAGGGTCTTGCTGTAGATAAGGATGTCATCGATGAATACCACCACAAATCTGTCCAACATGGGCTGAAATATGGTGTTCATCATAGTCATGAAAGTTGCTGGCGCGTTGGTGAGTCCAAATGGCAGGACCATGAACTCAAAATGTCCATATCTTGTCCTGAATGCCGTCTTCTCTATGTCCGGTTCTGCGATGCGAATCTGGTGGTAGCCGCTCCGTAAGTCAATCTTCGTGAAGTACTTGGCTCCAACCAGCCGGTCCATGAGCTCATCCATGCGCGGCAGCGGGTATCGATTCTTGATGGTGATCTTGTTGAGGGCGCGATAGTCCACACACATCCTCAAGGTACCATCTTTCTTCTTGACAAATAGCACCGGGGCTCCAAATGGCGACTTGCTAGGTCGAATGAAGCCATGCTCCAGTAGCTCCTTGATTTGCTTCTTGACTTCGTCTAGCTCCGTGTATGACATTTTGAACGTAGGCCGAGAGATGGGCTTGCTTCCGGGCTCCAACTCTATCTTGTGGTCTACGAATCTTTTGGGGGGTAGGCCCTTGGGCAATTCCGGGGAGAACACTTCTTTGTAGTCCTCTAAGACTTCTTGTATCTCCTTGGGAACGGGGCTGCCTTCTTGACTCTCGATGTCTTTCTTGATGTCTTTTGGCGTGATCAAGGCCAAAAGAAGCTCGTGTCCCTTCCTCACAAGTCTCTTGAGTTGGAGGGCGGACAATAGTATCTCGTGTGCCGGCTTCTGGATGTCTTGGGTCTGGATATTCTGGATTGCGCGCAAAATACAGATTCTTGAAGTGATGTCATTCTTGATCTTGATAGTACCGGTCCTCCAATCAACTTGGGGGTTGTGCTTGGTCAACCAAGGCGTCCCTAGGATGACGTCGTACTTGCCCAATTGCATGGGGGAGAACACTACTCTATCCTTGAAGGACTTGATAGAGAGTGCCAAGGGGTACGTCTTCTTGGAAGGGGTAGTATAGGAGAATCCATCGGGCATCATAATCTCCTCGTCGTGGTCAAGAGTTCGCATAGTAATACCGTGCTTGGTGGCAAAATCTGCAGCAATGAAGTTGCCTTGAGCTCCGCTATCCACCAAGATGTGGACCTTCTCTCCTCCAAGGTAACCTCTCAAACTCATTGGGGCTGGAACGTCGTCTTCAACGGGGGTCTCCACCTCACTTGGCGTGTTGCCTTCTCGTGAAGTGGGTCTTGGGGTGGTAGGCTCCTGGCCTACCGGCGCTGTCCGTTTTTTGACAACTTTTTGGGGCATGAAAGTGCACGATGGCCCTTTTCCTTGCAATAAAAGCATAGTCCAGCCGTCATGAGAGCTTCTTTTTCAGCCGGGGAGAGTCTTGCTTTCACTCCTTGCTGGTTTCTTGCATCATAAGTGTCATTGGAGGGTCTTCCACTCTTCCGGGCAGCCGCGGGGTCCCTTTTAATAACTCCGATTTCCATGGGTGTGGGTCCAGATTCGGATGTGGAAGGGGCTGCGTACACCCGCGTCGTCGGTACCCGTGAAGATGAAGGCACGGAGTGCTTGAAATCCAAGGTATCCACCTTTTGGGCCACTTCAATGATCTTTGAGAAGTCCGTCAAGTCGCGTAACTCCACTTCCTTTGCCACCTTGGGTTTGAGGCCAAAGATGTAGCGGTCAATCTTCTCCTCGAGAGACATGTTGGGGATCTCAAGAGTGAGGGCGTGAAATCTGGATGTATACTCTTGAACGGACGTCGTTTGCTTGAGATGGTGGAGCTTTCCTCGGGCAATCTTCTCCGCATTGATGGGCATGAATTGCTTCTTGAGGGCCTCACGAAAATCTGCCCATCTTGCATATGATGGTGGGGGCTCTTGGCCGAGCATGGGGTGCGCCATAGCTTGATATATAGCCGCTTGATAGTTACGCCACCATGATGTTGCTGCTCCTCTAAGTAAGGTAACGGCAAAGGGAACGTAGTCCTCCTCGGGTACTTCAAGGAATGCGAGGTACGTCTCCACTTGGTAGAGCCATAAATTCAGGTTGGCACCTTTCCCGGGGTTGAAAGTGTCGGGTTTGCCGGGCTTGATGAGTTTCCTTGCTCTCGTTGGCTCTTGTGGAGGCGCTTGAGCCGGGGCTGGATTTTGAGCATTGCTCGCAATAGGGGCAACCATGGCAGCCATAGCTTCTCTTGACGCTTGCACGGTTGCTTCATAGGTGGCCAAGCCCACTTGGTTGTGGACGGTCATTAGGAAGGCTGCCCACTCATTTGCGGGAACTCCTTGTGGTGGGGTCAACTTTGCTATAGCGGCTGCCACGGGATTTGACGGTGCTCCTCCTTGTGGTGCTTCTTGTTGTTGGAGATTTCCTTGAGTAGGCTCTCCCATCGACGCTGGAGGAGGGTGTGCTCCTCCTTGTGGTGCTTCTTGTTGTTGCAGATTTTCTTGAGTGGGCTCTCCCATCGGCGCTGGAGGAGGGTGTCTTGGAGAGGAAGGGCTTCCTTCGAAAGCTTGCTGTTGGTCTTGAGGATCGGCCATCTTCTTGTGCTACCAAAGTGCCTAGCTCCGATACCACTGTAGTGAAACAGATAGATAAAGTACTTAGTAAAACAGAATACTTTATCTATTCAAGACAAGGATCTTTGAACACAAGTGGTAGCTTCTTGAAAGAGAGATGGCTTCTTGAAAGTTAATATATTTCTGGATTTTGGCAAGTACAAGAGTGATTCTGGAATGTCTTTCTATGTTCTAGCTCTTGTTTATATACTTGCTACATAAGTAATTTCTAGGAAGGTGTATGTTGATGTGTTGGCACCCAACACATCCCAAAACTTGCCACCTCTTTCTAGAATAATGTACACATGTCCTTTTGACCTAAAAATGGCACATTTGACTTTTGCCACATGGAGTTCTTCTAGGTCTTTCCTCAAACTTCGAAAATGCCTTGGAAGGTTCAAAGGACATGAACCAAGTTACTAGAGTACCTATTCACACTTGACTCCACACAATACTACTCCAAATATATTTGAAAACATTAAAATATATGCAAACTAATATATAATAACTCAAATCACTACATACTCAATACAACTCAGAATGATCTGAAAATTCAGGAAAATCTTGAGAACAAGCATAGGAACCTATATCTCTAATTTCAGCTCATTCCGCCTCATCTGCTGCAAACGACGCTAAAAAGTACTCAAACGTTCCCAATATTGCATTTTGGGTTTCATGTGACAAGAATGTACTGGCTTCAATGAATAACCTCCGTTGTCTTGCTTATACAGACCATCAACAACTAAAACTTTACGCACAAGCACGGAGGCCTTGGACATGACACACAAATTCTATAGCACGGCACACTCTGTTGATAAACCACAATCATTTAGATGGAGGCTCATAGCTACAAAATGTAGAACCATTCTATTCAAAAAAGGCTCGTGGTATCATGTGAAGTAAGATAACTGTACACTGCATCTAAGACTCTAGACATCTGCTGTGTAGCACTTTCCATAACGTCAACAGCTGTTCTCCAGCCTGCAGCAGCAATTACTATGCTGGCTTTTGCCAGCTATATACAGAGATGCATCCAGTAGTGCTCTGAATGGCCTCACGGGAAAGCAAGCGACCATAACTTGGCCCTCCCTTGATACTCGGGCAAATCTTCTCCATCCGATGAGTCGTCTGAATCAGAGGAGGAGAGCACGCCGCCACGCGCAAACTTCCGCAAAAATAGTCCCACCACCTGGAACATCGGCAAGAATAGACACGGGCTTTGGGCACGTCAAGGCTTACAGTAATCGGGTCCAAACTTAGTAGTAGGCCCCAGGTCGTTGCTTTTTCAGCGCTCTGGGCTTCATCATGACCAGCAGTGTGTACACAAACAGATAGATTAGAAATCCACAAGGGATCGAAAAGTTTGCGTACGCGGAGACATGTCCCACTCAGCCCACCACGGCACACCAGGCAGCTCGAAAGCTGCCAAAAGCCAGCTGCCACCTCTACCAAGATTCCTCTCCCCGCAGGCCTCGGCCACAGGAAGGAGTCCACGCTGGCATACTCAGCAGAGGAGTGAAGGTTGCAGGAGCGACTGCAGCCGCGCAGATTCGATAAAGTTTTGTATGGGAGGATACGGGCGCAGCCAAAGTCCGCTTGGCGGTCCTCTCCAAAGCTCCCGTCGAGACAGCACACCGATGGCCTCAGCACAGAGGGAGGTCCAAGAGAGGCAAGGGGAGCACTAGTCATCACCGAAGGACAGGATAGCAGGCTTCTCCCAATCAAGCAATGCAATCAGAGCAGGCCTACAAACACACCCCAACATAGGAGTGGAAAATCAAGCAGCCAGCGCCGGCAGTGGACTATGCCGAGCACGCAGTGGCCGAGCCTGCAGCTAGCAGCAGCCTGCTGGGGCTGCCAGGTTAGTTCTGCTGTCCCACCATCAGCTCGCCTGTCGCCGTCAGAGAATAACAACATCTTGTTCTAGAGTCCGAGGTCGCTGCACTCTGACCTCACAGATCTGACATCGGAGGTCTATGTAACCAACCTGAAGGTCTTCACAATTCTGACACACTGGACCCCGGCGACCAAGATGCCAGATTTACCGCCACTTACGTTCCCTTTGTCGTGCACGATGCGGTGTTACCGCATATGCACCATGTGCACACCCTGCGTCTCTTCCCTACCGGCCTACGCGGGGGAGTCATCGACATCTTGACGCGCAGTTTCGACCCTTCGTGAAAGATATCAAGTTGAAGTTCTGAACTTCTGCCATCTTTTGGCAGCCCCATCCTGCAGAACAAACGTCTCCTACCGGCGCAATGGATGCTTCACGGAGATTTGGAAGACAAGTTTCGCCTCCATGGTGCTTTCCAGTCTGCGGCTTCTTGTGCCAACGCCGGACGCGTGTCCACTTTTGCTGAATCTATTCCATTTGTCATACTTTTGCACTGCACTCAGATGCCCTAGAGCCAGTAACACAGAAAACGCAGGGTCTTTCGATCTCCAGAGGCTACCTCTATCGCTTTCCGGTATAGGTACACGTGGCAGGTAGGCGTCGAGGCACGTGGAGGAAAGAGAGGGAAGAGGGATAGAGAGAGAGAGAGCACACCTGCTTGGCTGAGATCATGACCCGCTGGTGCCGGCACCTGTACGGCACGTCGCCGCCCGGATCGGTGTGGGGAATCTGCACCCACTGGATGCTGTTGCACACGGGACAATCTGCCCTGTTGGACGTGAAGGGGCCGGCAGCTGTACAAAAACACACACACACACACACACGCACACGCACGCACGTACAGCAGAGAGATAGGCATAGGCTGGAGAGGTGCGTGCACGCACGTGGGAGAAAGACACGGAGCTAGGGAGGGAGAGGGAGGGAGGCTGGCGGCACCATCAGCCCCCCTCCTGCAGTCTGCGGCTTCCTCCCCCCAAGCCCGAGCGCTAGCACCTCTACCTCTACCTCCACTATGCGGCCGCCACCCGGTCAGAGCCTAGACATCATCGCCCCTCTGACCCTGGGCATTCACTCCCGGAGCCTGAGGCTGGGCCACTTAAAGACTACCGGCGGCGGCTTGCACACGGATGAAAGAGGAGGCGCGGAGCAGGCTGGCATGAGGCCAGGGTGAGGCTGGGGGTGAGGCTGGAGGTGAGGAGCGGGGATAGTTATTGCCTACCCCAGCTGAGGCCCACGGGTGCGTCGGGAGGGCAGGCCTCGGGGGCGCCGTGCTCCCCGAATATTTCCAGCATCTGGGCCCGCCACAGCCTCTCGTCGGCCGCCAGGTGGCGGAAGGAGGAGCACACGGCCGCCACTCGGGCGAGCGAGACGGCGTCGAGGAAGCGCAGCACGCTGTGCATCACGTCCAGGGGCAGCTGTGCCGCCCCTGTGGTCCCCACGAGGAAACACATACGTTTCAACTAAAACATATCAATTACATTCATATATTAAAGTTCATTTATACACTTAATGACTAGTGAAATCGTCTGCAAGAGAGTAGAGCCCGGGTATTTGGTGAAGGGAAGTAGGGGGGTGAATGCAGTAGGGAGGCGGGCGTCTTGGACGGGGTGCACAAGTTGGCGCTTCGATGAGCTTCCCCCCGCACTCCCTCCACCTTCAGCTGGCCCAGCACCACCAGGATGGGGGGCCCAGGCACTCCCTCACTATGCCATTTGGGGGCGACAGGTGGCGGAGCCTGCAGCGCTGGAGGCAGTCCCTCCCCCGAGCAATCTAGGTGTGTACTGACTCCGTGTTATGTCTGCGTACACAACTCCTCGCACACGTTGCAATCCAGAAGGAGAGGCATATTATCATGAGAAGATACTACCTGCGTGGTCAGCAGCGTCGTCATCGTCCGTCTCGTCTCCGCCTCCGCCGCCTCCACTCCCTGCCAGGGATGCAAACAGGCCTCTCAACTCTCAGGCAGCTGCCGCGTGGCATGGAACGCCGGCCAGCTCGCAACGCACATGGAGAGAGCGCATGTCACGCAAGCGGACGAGTCCCCACGTCGCCGAATTCGAGCATGTGAGCGACTGGGCACCTCTTTCTCCCTCTTTCTCCCATCCCCCCCTCTCCCTCCAACGTCCTGCCAGACTCACTCAGTGTTCTATTGTCTCCTCTAGAACAATAGATTCACGCCCCCACAACGCAAAGCCCCAACTCCCCTGCCCCAAGCAACGCGAGATGCAGCTGCCTGCCAGGCCTGCCTGCCTGTCTGGAAATCCAATCAAGAAGGCTCAGACCCTGAACCCTGCCCTAAAACCCTCAACCCCCAACCCTTCACACCCACCCCATGTCCTGCCGGAGCCCCCCCCCAGGCCTATGCTCATCCCACAGGTATCAACGCTGCCCACTGAGAAGATTGGCACAAGGGAATGATTGCACGTACTGCAAGCTGAGAGGAGAGGTGACGACCCCGCACCCTCACACCCCTCTCTGCTGGGCCTGGAGGCGCCCGCTTGCGCCCCCTGCGGCGAAGCTACACAGGGCATGGGCATGCAGGCAGACTGGACTCTTTTGCGCCGCAGCCTCCTTCTCTGTGCCGTTGGGCTGGGCCCGCAATTTGTATGAGTGTGTGTATGTGCGCTCGTGAGCTGCGTTTCTGTTTTTTGAAGGGAGGGGTGCCAGGGGTTGGGGGGGGGG
>WELA01010381.1:95327-110474 GCA_009602735.1 Mesotaenium endlicherianum
CAGGGGTTGGGGGGGGGGGGGGTAGAGAGAGGCCAGAAGCTTTTTCCAGCTGGAGGAGAAGACTGCTATCTGTTCAGACGCGTGCGCTCGGTCTTTATGAGAATACTGGAAGCGGGGAGGATGGCGACAGAGGCGGCTGTGGGTGGATGAAGAGGGAGGCAAGGAGGGGGAGGAAGAAATGGAGAGAGAGCTGATTTTTTATCAGAAATTTTGTGACAGGCAATCCCTACGCCCGGTCGCGCTCGCGCGCGCCCACGAGCGGTCATTAAGGGATCAGCGGGCACAGGCACGCGCACGCAGAAAGGATAGAGGCGGGACGAGTGCTAGGTCACCGCGCAAGGGGGGGAGGAAAGGGAGGACCTAAGGGCCCCCCCGGAGCCGGGGGGGGGGGAGAGGGTCGCACCATAGAGCCTGCGATAATTGCGGGTCCACGTGAGGCACGCCTGCTTGAACTCCAGCGCCGCCACCTGGCGCCTCTGCTTCGGCAGGACGGCCTCGGCTGCTCTTAGCAGCAGGTGCGCAGCGGCTTTCTGCTCGCTGCCTCCCATGCTGACAGGTGGACCCCACAAGGAACACGAGAGAACCTTAAGCCGAGGGATATGAGAGAAAACGGCCTGGCACTTAAAATGAGGGAAACAATCTGTAACTCATGTCCTGAAAATTTGACAGTAGAGGCTGATAACTGCAAGCCAATGCGCGTGTGTACATATGCATCCACATGTCGGACATGCTGTATAAGCACACGGGGCTTCCATCAGTGCAAAAGTGTAGGGTCCCATCCAGCAGTCAGACACAAGAAAGTTGATGACAGTCGTCAAAGTCTACATGCTTGTGGACCTCACAGGGAAATGCTCAAAGACACGCATTGCCGCAGAGCAGAAACGCTTCACAACAATACAGGCCAGGCCAGCAGCCCAACAAAGTGGGAGCCCACACGCGCACGCGTGCGCGCGCACACATGCACACGCACACGCACACGCACACGCTCAGAGATCCAAGTATCAGCAGACCGCGGCACTTCCCGCCGAACAGGATTTCCCCAGGACACGCTATGCCCCTCCTCTTCCCGTTGCCTGCTTGCACCTCTCTCACTCTGACGCATAGACTGTGTGAAAAGGTGGTGACAGCTTCACAGCTTTCACAGCTTTGACAGGCCCCCCGCCATGTAGGGGAGAGGCGTGGGCACGATAGAAGACCACACAGGAGCGTGCGCAGTGT
Source organism: Mesotaenium endlicherianum (assembly GCA_009602735.1). Classification (NCBI taxonomy): domain Eukaryota; kingdom Viridiplantae; phylum Streptophyta; class Zygnematophyceae; order Zygnematales; family Mesotaeniaceae; genus Mesotaenium; species Mesotaenium endlicherianum. The sequence continues at coordinate 96,546 of WELA01010381.1, forward strand.
CGATTCAGCACGCTCAGCCGAGACGCTTTCACACTGGACTTACCTGGGCCAACATCAGATTTATGCGGGCCTGGACCACTGACCAGAGTCGCCCTCAGTTTCGTTACAGACCGCCACTAAAAGGATCAGATCACGCGCAAGCACGCGCACGCGCATGCACACACGCACACCACACACACACACACACACACACACACACACACACACACGCACGCACGCACGCACGCACGCACTTAAGAGAGAGAGGCAGAGAGGGGGAGGGAGAGGCTCCTAGAAGGGAGTAAAGCAGGCAAGCAAGCATACTCGGAAAGCTCTCTTACAGAGGAAGTCTCTGGAAAGCAACAATGGTGTCGTCAAACAGCACTGCCTGGAGGCTTTTGCTTGCAGCTGCATACAACTTCCGCAACAGGAGTGCCAGCTCCCTGCAAGCCTCAGCATAATCTCGCCTGCACGACATATATAAGGAGGCAAAGGAGGAGGAAAGCGAGGACTTGACGAAAAGTTAGTGGCCACGTATAATGCTCGGATGTTCTCGAGGACCAACTGAAGTTATGGCGAGCTTCTTTGCGCAGCTGAGCATAGTCAACCATGAGCGACTTCAAAGACAGCCGTGAAAGATGACGAGCTCCTCCTTTCATTCCCCACCGATCTCCCTCCGGGCCCAAGAGATATGAGCCGGACAGGACAACCGGGGACTCTTACTGCCAGTAATTTCCAAAAGGAAGGCCGTTTGTACGTTGGGTTATACCTTGAGTACCTCACCTGGGCTCAATACAGGTGGTGCACGTAGCGAGTGGCACTACCTTTCTGTCTCCTATTACAACGATATCTATTATGTTGGTCTTTACATAGCAGCTTCATCTCAAAGACACGCATGGAACCTCAATTGTGCCTTCTGTCATAGGAAATTGACATTATCACCTGCGTAAGAACGCTGGCTGCAGCTGGAGGGTCATGTAGTCGTCAACGCACGCTGTAGACTCATAACCCAGAGAACCCTTCGACTGTCTTCTCAAAGGGCGTCGCGTGAACGCCATATTACACAGGCATGGGCAGGTTGTTAGTGCCAACACATTAATACATAGAGCTCTTCCCTGAATGGTCTACTTCTATCTTGTTAAAATCGTACGCTACAAACTTCGTGATTGAAAGTCACATAGAAAGCACATGCACGTGAATGCTCGTCAATTTGAACGGCCTCGCAAATTGTCCAGGTAACCAAAATTCCACAATGAGCAAGCGTGAGTGTGCTTTTTGGTGGCATCTGATAGTATAGGCTCTCAGAGGTCGCACTTTTTAATGACTCGGGTAACTCCAAGCCACTCCAAGCAGACTCCGAGCGTCTTCACCTGTCTTCTCGTCGAAACGTGGGGCTTGAGACGTCAACGAACGCTTGACTCCACTGCTGTCGAAGACTCGACGCCTTTCAAGAGTCAACCTTTATGGGTTGCATTGTGTTGCATAGATTGAGCAAAGTGTCGCGTCGGGCACTTGACGTTACAAGGTCGCGACATTGAAGGGATTCGGCGGCCTGGAGATAAGGTAGTTTGTTGCACTTAATATTGTGTTTTGTAGCTCTTAAGTCAATTGCTTGCAGGTGATATTGGGGGTTGTCATAGCCTTTCCGTGCGGAGTTTACGACCGTAGTCATGGCTGACCAAGATTACGAACAGCAGCAGACAGGTGCAGATTATGAGACAGAAAATCAGGAATACGATAATGAGGCAGTTAACGGAGAGAACCTGCAGAGTCAGGAGCAGACTTATCAGAATGGAAGCGCCAATGCTTCCGTAGATAAGGGAGACGCCTCCGCAGAGAAATCTACCAGTACAGGGTTAGTTGTCAGAGCAGCCTACCCTAGTTCTGATGGTCAAGCTAGTGTCAGTGTTGTGCTTCGCCGGTTTGGTCGTTTACACACTTGCATGTAGCATATGAGTTGCCTTATGTTAGCTGAGTTAAGTTGTTAGCTAACACTAAGTTACCCTTCCGATAACAGAGGGAAGATTTTTATTGGAGGCCTTTCATGGGAGACCACAACAGGTACAGTACTTTCGACTTGACCTTATAGCCAGCCTCTTGGAGTTCCTTATTATAATACCTACACGCTTCTATTGCAGTTGCCGAGATATTTGACGAATATATGTGACTGTCTTCAACCTGATAAACCCACATGTCCTCACATTTGCAAGCTAATTCAAAAGCCTTTTAAGGCTCTCGAGTATCGTAGTTTTTCCTGTCCGTTTTGGTTGGGGTATCTCGCAGAATTATTCAGGACCGACAGTATGAGCAAAGCAGACCTTGCAGGAGGACAGGTTTAAGTCTAGCTCGATATCGGGTTTGCTTATCGCGATCATTTTTCATACTCATTTTGCGCTCAATAGCTGTTATATTGTAGGCTTCAGTGGAAGCTTCACTTACCTTCACTTTTTAGGCAGAGTTGTCAAATAGGAAGCATTCTCATGCTGACAGGGAATCTGAGCTGTGTTTGTTGTGGATTCTTTGTTTGTGGGCGCAGAGGTCTTAACGAGTCACTTTGGCAAGTATGGCACAATCACGGACTCGGTCATCATGAAGGACCGTCAAACTGGACACCCTCGAGGCTTTGGTTTTGTTACCTTTGCGGACCCACTTGTCTGTGACAGAGTGGTTCAGGACAAGCATGTCATTGATGGCCGTACTGTAAGTCCAGTACCTGTTCCTAGCTGTTATTTGATTATCTTCTTGCAAAAGCGTAGTAATATCGCTGAAGATTCTCTGTTGAGCTCTTTGTGCTATTTATGATACGGTGATCAAAGATTTTATGCAGGGCCGTCCACCATTTAGTGAGGCCTTGGTAGGGTTTATATGACAAAGGGGATAAACATTGTGATGGGTTACACCTGTCTTTTTACTGAAATTGTGGAGTGAACATAATGAGACTGGAAATTGATGCTTCTCTTGTGTCTGTATGCATGTGCTGCAGGTGGAGGCCAAGAAGTCAGTACCTCGTGAGAATGTTGGTAGTACAGCAAGGGGCCCCAAGACAAAGAAGATCTTTGTGGGCGGCATCCCCCCTAACATCACCGAAGGTAAGGAGCATATGGTCATAATCTGCCAGAGCTATTGCCCCCCATGTCCTGAAGAACAACTTAGTACTCGGTAAACAATTTTCTGAAGGATAGATACTTCGAGTATGCTAGCAGATGACAAGTGTGGTTAGCCAAAATCCATTAACCAGTGCATGTGTGTGTGTGTGTGTGTGTGAGATTGACGCTTGCTGCTGTGCAGATGACCTGAAGGCCTACTTCAGCAAGTATGGCCCCGTGACAGAGTATCAGGTGATGCAAGACCACGCCACTGGGCGCTCCCGTGGCTTTGGCTTTGTCACCTTTGACTCGGACCAGGTGGTGGAGGACGTGCTTGCACATGGCAAGATGCACGAGCTTGGCCAAAAGCAGGTACGCGCAGAGGGCGAGGCTGGGATTTGCACATACTCGTGTTTTCTAACTTTGGCCTGTTTTGGTATATTGCAACTTAGTGCTAGTGATCGTGACTTGCGTCGTCTGTCCGTGGTCACTGCTGTCGTCACGTTCAGCTCCAAAAAAAACTGCAGGATATTGTGGTGATGATTGCAAACGGAACACTATTCTTAGCTCTTGCTCTTGGGCCCATGTAGAAGCCTAGTATTGTGGAGTATCTCTTTTTGACTGGTGTGATGCTCCCTTGGCTGTAGGTGGAGGTCAAGAAGGCGGAGCCCAAGAGGACCGAGGGTGGCCCCGACAGCCGAGGCTATGGGGGTGGATCTCGGGGCGGATATGGGGGTGGAGGAGGGGGAGGTGGCTATGGTGGTTACAGTGACGACTACTCAGGCGGCGGTGGAAGCTACGGTGGTGGATATGGAGCCAGAGGGGGTTATGGTGGGAGAGGTGGAGGAGGTGGGTATGGTGCTGGTGGCTACGGCGGTAGTGGTGGCGGCTATGGTGGAGGTGGATATGGCGGAGGAGGCTATGGTGGGGGCGGATATGGAGGCGGCAGCTTAGGTGGTGGCTATGGAGGTGGTGGCTACGGTGGTGGCATGAGCGGGTACGGTGGAGGGTTGACTGGCGGGTACGGGAGTGGCATGGGGGGTGGCTATGTGGACGTGGAGGGCTATGGTGGAGGCATGGGGTATGGTAGCTACGGCGCTGCTACTGGTGGTTATGGAGGAGGGGGCAGCTACAGTGGGGGTGGTGGCGTTGGAGGAGGTGCTGGCGGTGCTGGCTATGGAAGCAGTCGAGGTGGAGGTTACGGGGGTGGTGGCAGTGCTCGCTACCACCCATATGGCCGCAGCTAGACCTTGAAATAGCTTGCATAGTTTTGGGAACATGAGTTGTAGAATGCTCTAGGGTCCCTAGTGAAAATCAAATAGCCTGGCTTCTTTTTCATGGCATGGATGCTGCTTCAAGACGGATATGTAAATTAAGTTGGGACTTGCTGTAGGTCAAGAGGAGCCTTTAGGTCGTAAACTTCAGGTCGTATGCCCAGGTGTAGACCTTTTTGAGTTGCAAATTGTGTTGTGTCGAGTTCTGTTGTATGGCAAATCAGCAGGTTTTCTTGTAGTGAAAATAATTGGTAACCGTCATTGTTGATATCATAATGGTTGGTATGTTTGTCGCTGCACTACTTTGCAGGCCCGACGAGAGGTTTGAATGATCATTTCCACTTGCATGCATATGATTTAGACTCCAATCTAGCCGAGGGTTCTTAAATCCTCCTTTTGGGTCCCCGATAAGGAGAGGGTACTTGTGAAGTAGATTGAGAGTCGAATGTAAAGAATGACGATGTGATTTCTCATTGAATGAAAGTTGGCGGGCACGCCTCAGCTTGACGTCATTTTTCTATAATCTTGAAAAGGGATGCGCCAAAGTTCTCTTCTCGATAACTAAGATTGCAACTTTGCATGCTTTCAAGATGCAGGAGCACTTCTTTTCTTCACACACTACAATGTTTCCAAAGCCGGCAACAGCGTAAACAAAGTGAGAGATAGATAGCTGATAACCAACATAAGATGAACACTATATTATGCAACTAAGGAAGTAATTGTATCATTGTAATCAGTTTGTTATCCTTAAGACTACCAATTTATTTGCCATTTAATGATGCAGCATAAAACTGCTCAAGAGCAGCCAGAGTGCACTAAAAAAGCAAATATAGTTTTCGTGAGATCATAAGTAACTGCCAACACTCATCTGCCAACACTCATCCACTCACGGGTCAAAAATATGAAGAAGCACATAGTCAGACACTTTGAAGTGATAGTAAAGTCAGCCTCTGGCAAGGAATTTCTAGGACAACGAGCAAGATATGCAATAAGGTAAAATGATTATGATAGAAGCTAGAGAATGAGATAGCAAATACATTCTCAAAGAAGAGCTTCGTATGAATTGATAGAGGTGGAGCAAGTGGGAGCTGCCAACCTTTGCAATCTGCTCTACCTTTCTCTGCACAAGATTCACAACTCAACACTTTTCTCTCACCACTTTCTCCCCTAATAGAAGCAATATTCGAATTTTGTATCTCTTATACATACTATGTACATGCCTTATATACATATTAGAGTGCATAACAACTACGTGCATTAGATGTTCAAACATAAAGTAGTACATCAGATAAGTTTGAGTTGGCGTTTTCAAATTTAATGCATATGTATCTCCGCCTAACAGCATGAAAAAACCAAGTGCTGAGGCTGATAATTGAGTGGTAGCAAAAGATGTATGACGTTATATTCAAGGAGGAAGAGACCCACTTAAGTTGTTTATGCATGGATCGTCCTCATTGCCTTGTCCACGCAAGTTGATTCATGTGCAGAATTAGTTGTACGTCGAACTCGGTAGACTTGGCTTGGTCAAGTCTGCGGGAGCGTAGATCACTTTAAAACAACAAGGCTCACCGAGTTACTGAGAACCGCGTGCACATGGCAAATATTCTACGCAGGTTCAATCTCTTTAAAATAAACGCGTGACTGACCGCGGCACAACCCGGAAAGGAGTGGCGAGGATTCCACTTCATCATGCTCCCTGGAGGAACTCCATGCGTGCAGTACGACTAGTTGCAGCCAGTTGCAATCAACTGCAGCTGACCTTGCAGCCCCCGAAGGTCCCGCAGTCCTGCGCACCAGGTCCACGGCGGGCAGCTGTTCAAACGAATTCAAAACTGTATAAGCTGTCTTGAGCTGCCTATATATATAGTTCAGCCAAGCTGCTGTCCAACTGCCAAGCAGAGCACTGCCCTGGGCTGGCCTAGCCTGGCCTGCATAGCCTGGCATAGCCGCGTACCATTTTGCTTACTGGAGGACGGTTGACACGGCAACACACGGCCCTGCGTGGCATCATCCATATATGGCGGGGTCAAGCAGGCCGCAAAGCAGGGGTGTCACAGTGAACGAAATTTGAATTTACTTGAACTGATTTGAACTGTATTTTGAACAAGATATGAAAGACCACCGTTGACCAGCATCCGGCTCGACAGACCAGATGGGGCTTCAAACAAGCCTGCACCAGCCTGCCCGCGCTTGTACCCAGCACTCCCTTATTACTTTACATCACATCCTGTGCATGTAACTTGAGGGTCATCATTGAAGACTAGCGATATGATGCACGGAGTCATGGCTGATGCCCTTTCTCATAGCAATAGACCTGTTCGTTGATGTATTTTGGTTGCTATCCCGGTCTTATAACAGCCGAAAAATAGACAACGTTGTGTGCCTTCAAGAGCATCGGTGTTAAGGTAGATCTTCAGACTTTTCTCCATGCCTTTGAAATAATGGGAATGAGGAACAGGTGTGTACAACAAGTTCAGCTGAGAGATAAAAACATAAACTGACGTAGAAGGGATCATAGAGAGTCACCTTGACTATGAGAGTTTACGAAACCATAAGCAAGTATATGTTGCCCAGGTTGAGCCGCAGTGAGCCATACTGGAATCTTGATCACGTATAACTCAATAACCTGATGCCCAGCGTGAACCGCCACTTGCGTCGTAGTCGTGTCACTATCAAAAACTCGTGCAGGCAGGACATTTCTGTGTTGGTTGCGAAATAGCTCTGTAATATGGAGACGAAATGTCTCAAGGCCAGCTATTTTCCCATGCTAAACTTCTGGTACAATGTACCTTTCATCTGGAACCGAAAATATAGGCTGCCTGGCTCGTCTACTTTGGGAGGCTTTTGTTTCATACCAGTAACAAAGTAAAGCATGCTCAATAGAGGTCCCATGCCTTGCAGCTTGTCCAGCATTTGGTGCCCTGACTTACAAACCAAAACCCAAAGGGAGGCTGGCCCACGTACCGCACAATGGGGTCTCAAACTTGCTGCTGGGGATTGAATGGTGCAGAGCTGGAGGGGGAAGGTAACATAGAGGGTTCAAGGTGTGGGGCATGGGGGGCTGTGGCCCCTCACAGAGCGCCACCCACAGAAGACCACTTGGCAGCCAACCTGCTGAAGACAAACTTTTGATCAATCGCTTCAGGCTAGTGAAGCAAGGTGGGTTTTCCTTGAGTCTCTGCCACGTATTCTGTCGAGGCATCATGGTGTTGTGGCTCAGGGAGGATTGCAGCCTCAGGCTGACGTTATGTGGGTTCATTTCGTAGTGGAGCAATCATGGGGGTGTCTGTGACCTGTGCAGCTTGTCCTTCGGATTGCGTCGGGGGGCCGGCAACAGTCCCCCAGCACACTCCGATTGTTTGGCCGGAGCTGTTTCTCCTTCTTCTTCTCCTGCATTTTCCTCGTTTGTTGTTTTTGTCGTTGTTGTTGGCCCTTCCGAGCCACGTCGACGACGATCACGCTGCCGGTAAGGCTCCGTCACAGCTCTGCCTGCCGCGTGGGCCTTTGTAGAGCCGGAGAAACTCTCGCCATGTGTCCTCACGTGCTCCCCCGGTCCAACGCCTGCCCTCGCTTTGACTGCTGACAGATGCCCCCCGGGGGCTGCCCGCTGGCATCCATGTCGCGCTGTGGTGCTGCGTGCAGATGTCGTTCAAGTTCCTGGCGAGGATCGTGCACGCGCGCCTTGGGACAGACTCCGAGTCGGACGGGGGCACCTCGGCAGCGCAGAGCGCCAGCGCCAGGGGGGCGGGCGGCGGCGGCGGCAGCGCGCGCTCGAAGGCGCAGGAGCCTCCTGACCCCGCCGCCGCCGACGACAGCGTCTTTGCGGACCTCGAGACCATCCTTGGCCCCGCCAGCTCGTACCACATAGGGGGAAAGGATGAGCACCACCACCGCTCCAGCAGCGGCAGCAAGCGCAAGCCGGACCGGTCCCGGGAGGAGCGGGGCAAGGGCGGGGGCGGGGGCGGGGGCGGCTTTGTCGGGGAGCACCTGCTGGAGGGGCTGGCGCCCGAGAGCAAGCGCAGCAGGAGGCTGAGGCGGAAGTACATCGTCCATAGCGGCAGGAGGCGGCGGCTGCAGCACCAGCACAGCGGCACCAGCAGCCGAAACCTCACTCCGCGAGGTGCTGAGCCCTCGCCTTCTGGAAGAGGAACGGGCTCCTTGGGCAGGCCCGGCGAGAGCCACCACTCGTACGGCCATGGGGGCCAAGACTCTGGTGCCAGGAGCGGGTCGCAGCACCCCCCGCTCAGCCGGAGGGGCTCGGAGGCCGCCAGCGAGGCCCGGGGTGGGGACAGCTGGCGGGCCGGAGGGGCAGGAGCGGGAGCGGGAGGCGACTCCCGGCGGACCCCCAGGGCCCACGATTGGGGGGCCACGTGGGACGCCGCCCCCGAGGAGGAGGACCAGGAGATGGAAGCGGCGCTGTCGTCGGGCCCCAGCAGCCCCAGGAGCGCTGCCAACGCACTGGGGAGCTACCGCACTAACAGGCACGGGAGGGTCGAGGCTCAGCCGAAGCCCCTCCCACCCTCCGCGTCGGCCCCCACGTCGCCCTCCGACGGGCAGCACGGCGGGTGGGTGCAGCAGCAGGCAGACGCCATCAACGGCCACGCTCTCCCCTGGCGGACACGTTCCGGCCCTGGGGAGCTCACGGGCTCGCGCGGCGACGAGGGGCCGTCGTCCTCCTCCTCCGGCCTGCCTCCGCCCCCCTCCAGGCTGCCGCCGCCGGTGCCCACGCTCTTTCCCCTGCCTCCTGGGAGAGCCCCCCCTGCGAGGGCGGCCGGCTCGCAGCGGCCCTCCAAGGCCACGTCTCTCGCAGCTGGGGTGGGCGCTGCTGCTTCTGGCACGGGAGGCGACTATCCTGGACACCATCACTCATCCGAAAGCCACTCAGCCCCCACGTCCCCTTCCAAGCGCGTGAATTATCTGGCCCTGGACCGCAGCTACGGCGAGCCCAGCTCCCCAAGGTTGAGGGCTGGGAGCGCGGACGAGGGGCGCTGGCCTGCTGCAGGTGCAGGGGTAGGTGCGGATAGAGGTCCGGGGCCATATGGAGGTTCGCATGGAGGAGGGGGGGCTTCGGGGGTGGCGGGCGAGGGGCAGGGTGGTTTCAGTTTTGACGCCGAGGGCAAGGGCAGCAGCGTGAGAGACGCTCACGAGGGGCTGCCAGGAAGGCCCTTGGCTTGGAAAGCGACGGCGGGCGTGCGGCAGTACAGTAGCGCTGGCACGGGCGCGGCTAACAAGAGTGGTAGCACTGCCGGTGGTGGTGCTGCTGCTGCTGGTGGTGGTGGTGCCGGTGCTGCTGCGGCGGCCATGGGCAACGAGGGGGGTGGCTCCAAGTGGCACGTCGAGACGGCCCGCGTCCCCCGTGGCACGTGGTCCCCCACACTGCCCGTGGTGTCGCGCAGTGGCAGCACATCCTTCAAGGCTCCAGCTGGCGTCCCCCTGCCCCTGCAGGCGCCGCCTAAGCCGAGGAGCCCCCGGCCCGGCCTGCCCCTGAGCCTTCCCCCGGGGGGCCAGCGAAGCCCCGAACCGGCCAGCCCCGAGCAGGGGAGCCCCCGCTCAGGAGGGGGAGGAGGTGGGGGCCCAGAGTCGCCAGCTTCGCCTCAGGGAGTGGTTTGGGGCATGCCGCTGAAGCCCGCCTGGGGCGTTCCTGTGCCGCCCGAGACTGTGGCGGAGGGGGTCCCCCTCCACCAGCAGCCCCCGCAGGCGGGCGGCTGGAGGCCCGAGAGGAGGGCCAGCGCGCCGGCGACAGGTGGCGGCAGCGGGGGGCCTCACGCCATGGGGAGCGGGGACGGCGGCGGCGCTCCCCGCACGAGGGCGGGGTCGTCCATCGTGGGCCGGAATGTGGAGAGGATCCTCGAGCAGATGGAAGAGCAGGAGCGAGCGGCGGCTGCGGCGGCTGCTGAGGGGGGCAGGGAGGGGCACAAGGGCAAGGGCTCGCAGCAGCAGCAGCAGCAGCAGCAGCATGGGTACGGGGGCTCTGCCTCTGGCGCTGCTGGCGGCCCCTTGTCGCTGTCGTCAGGGCCCAGGGGGGTGGGCAGTAGGTTCCACAACCAGGTGCCTGCATCCGGCCTTGGGGCTCCCTATATGGGAGCAGGAGCAGCTGCAGCAGGAGGAGGTGGTGGCGGAGGAGGTGGAGGAGGAGGTAGCCGCCGGGGCAGCGTGGCAGGTGCAGGAAGCGGCGTCTCGCGACGATCGGACCGGCTCCAGCAACAGAGCGCAGGAGCAGCAGCGGGCGACGCCCACACTGCACGGAAGCCTTACCACGGCCCTCGGGGCATGCACCCCTACGAACACGCAGAGGGAGGGGCGCCGCCGTGGGGGGAGAGGAGGTGGGCTCACGACACGGCCGGCGCTGGTGCCGACGAGGAGGGCGAGGGTGAGGAGGTGGGCGAGCCCCTTACGGAGACCGTGGCCAAGGTGTCTACGTGGCTGGACACAGCGCAGTACGAGCCGCCGCCCGGCAGCCAGAGGGGCGGCGCCCCCTCCGTGTCGCGCTCGCCGTCCGCGTCCAGCTTCTCGCTGGCCTCCGACGCCGACAAGGACTCGCTCACGGGCTCTGTGGGTGAGGGCCTCCGCGGGCCCCGCTCGCCCCTCCGCACCCCTCTCTACCCCTTGGGCCTGGGAGGCACAAATATAGGCGCAGGGGCAGGCATAGGCACAGGCGTGGGCACAGGCATGCACGCGGCCATGCCTGCTGGGTATAGGCACTTCAGCTTGGGAGGCTCCAGGGGAGGGGAACAGGGGGCTTTCCCCGCTGGCAGCGGCGGCGGAGGGCGAGGAGGAGGGGGAGGAGGAGCAGGGCAGGCGGGCTACGCGGGGCAGCAGACAGGGGGGTGGGTGGGGGCGCCCCGGTATACCAGCAGCCAGCCAGGCGTGCCAGATGGCGACGGCAGGGGCCGCAGCGGCCAGAGGGGATGGGGGCCTCCATACTCCGCGCAGGATGGCACGGGCGTGGGTGCAGGAGCAGGTCTGGGTGCTACAGATGGGGGTGCCAATGTATACGATGAGGGGCCTGGCAATGCTCCCAGGTCTCCTCGCTTTGCACCCGCTGCGCCACATGGCGGCTACGCCTACACCGGAAGCGACGGCGGCGACTACAACAGCCGCCTCGAGAGCCACGTCCCCCTCTCGCCACCGCCTGCGAGCCGGCGCGCTCGGCCCTCCTCCTCTGCGGGGGGGGCAGGGGACCTCAACGCGTCCACTGTGGTGCATGATGGCCTGTCGGAGCTCACAGACTCGAGGGCCCTCTCCGACGGGTTTGGAGGCGTTTCCCCAGGAGAGGTCGCAGCAGGGCCCTATGCACCGCAGGGGCCAGGTGGCAGCAGAGGAGGAGCTCTTGGCAGGACCGCAAGGGGGGGGCAGCACTACGACCGCGCCTCGCAGAGGGCCGCGGGAAGCACGGGTGGCGGCGGCGCAGGTGCGGAGGGCCCCTCCCGCGCCAGGCGTCAGCTGGCGGACTCGCCGCCCTTTTACGCCGCCACCGCCGCGGCAGGCTACGATGACTATGACCATACTAGCGGCTCGGGCATAGATGCAGTGGACAGGTTCGGCGGCATCGGTGGCGACGCAGGCAACGACGCGTATGCGCACGGGGGGGCGCCTGTGCACGGCCATGCTAGAGAGCAGGTGCAGGGGACCCGGAGGGCTTCCTACGGCCACAGCTGGCAGCAGCAGGAGGAAGAAGCAGAGGACGAGCAGCGCAGTGCACTGGAGGGAGCGCCGCAGCCGCGGGGCGCGGGCTTCCTCCCGCATTCCAGCAGTGCTGCCGACAGAGGTGCTGCTGAAGGTGCAGGCGGAGGCGCAGGCCGCCGGGGCGCCGCCAGGGGCCTTGGCAGGCTGGCCATGCCGCCGCCCCCGCCGCCAGACAGCCGTAGGGACGCGCACGAAAGGAGGCGGGAGCCCTTGTCTTCTGAGTCGGCGCGAGGGACGGGCGAGGTGGAGAGGGAGATGGGAGCGGGCGTGGAGGCAGAGAAAACGACAGACTATGCAGCGGGCTCCAGAAGGCCGGGCAGGCTGCCGCTGCCTCCGCCGCCCCCGCCACCTGGCAGCTGGGAGGCTCCCCCCAGGCACCCCTTGGACGAGGACTTTGACTATCGGGACCTCATGGCGGGCTCTCCGGAGGCCCGCAGCGGCGGCAGCGGCGGCGCATTCCCCGCCTTGCTGCCGCCCCCCTCGCGCTCCCCCCGCTACGGTGCTGCCCCGAAACGCAATGCGAGCAGAACCTCCCCCCCCCACGGGGGTGCGCCTGCAGACCACCTTGCTGACGATCGCGATGCTCTCGACGCAGCGGGGGGGCCTCTGCGGGGGCCGCCGCGCTTGGAACACGACGAGGGGGAGGGGGCCGCGGGCAGCCCCAGGGGGGCCCTTCGCTCCCCTTGGGTAGGGGGAGCCGCGTCTGGTCTGCGCCCGGCTGAGGAGGGGCGGGCACCATCAGAGGAGGCTCACGGAGGGGGAGAGCTCGAGGAGCTCGGGTCTTTGTCTGCGGCCAACGCTCGTAAGAGTGGGGAGTCGGCTATGAGCTTTGGGACGTGGGTTGGGCCTGGGGGAGAGGGGGGGGGCGAGGTGGGGAGCCCCTCCCTGCCCGGCCTGATGGGCAAGGGCCTGCTGACAGATGGTGCGCTTGCGGCCCATTTCTCCCCCGGCTCCCTCCACGGAGCCCTGCTCCTGAACCTGCAGTCGGGCGGCTCCCCGCTCCACTTTGCGCACGCTGCCGCCGCGCCAGCTGGCTCCTTACCAGCCGCTCTCAGGCTGGCCTCGCCGGTGGTGTCTCCTGGGGGCACTGTGTTTGGCGATGGAGGCCAGTCATCGTCAGCAGGGGCAGGAACAGGCCTCGCTTTGGGCTTTGCTGGCCAAGGCCAAGGGCAGGGCTTAGGGCCGGGCCTCGGCTATGGCCAAGGTCAAGGTCAAGGGCTAGGGCCAGGCCTCGGTCAAGGTCAAAGTCAAGGGCTAGGGCCGGGCCTCGGTCAAGGTCAAGGTCAAGGTCTAGGGCCAGGCCTCGGTCAAGGTCAAGGTCAAGGGCTAGGGCCAGGCCTCGGTCAAGGTCAAGGTCAAGGTCAAGGTCAAGGTCAAGGGCTAGGGCCAGGCCTCGGTCAAGGTCAAGGTCAAGGTCAAGGGCTAGGGCCAGGCCTCGGCTATGGCCAAGGTCAAGGTCAAGGGCTAGGGCCAGGCCATGGTCAAGGTCAAGGTCAAGGCCAAGGGCTAGGGCCCGGGCTTGGTCAAGGCCCAGGCCAAGGGCCAGGCTTAGGGCCAGGACTCGGTCAATGGCAGGGGCTTGGGCCGGGCCTTGGGCCGGGGCTAGGGCCAGGCCTTGGGCCGGGGCCGGGGGATGCGACAGTTGGTGGCTTCTCATGGTCGTACATTCCTCAGCTTCCTCCGTCGGCCGGGCAGGCCATGGCGCCGGCCTTCAGCCAAGCCGCCGCTGCAGGGCCGTCGCTGTTTGTTCCTGGGCAGTCTCCGCCTCCCCTGCCCGCTCCTCAGCCAGAGAATGCCTCTGGCACACCTCCCCCCGCCCCTCCCCCGCCGCCACGAGTGGGCGGCAAGCTCGTCTCCCCCCCTGCATGGCTGCAGAGCGTTGCCCCTCCCCCTCCCCCGCCTCC
>WELA01010381.1:135950-146607 GCA_009602735.1 Mesotaenium endlicherianum
CGCCCCCCCCCTCCCCCCCCAGTCCAGCTGTGGGGGACAGAACAATGCTCTGCCGCGCACGCCCTCGCCCGCATCACCACCTGGCATGCACGCGGGCAGGGGCCTGCAAAGCGGTGGCAGCAATGCCATGTGGCAGCCCAAGGAAGGCGAGAGATGGAGGGGGGCAAGCGCCAGGCCGCCTACCTGCGAGAGCGCCTGCGCCAGGTGGCGGTGGGCGAGCGCGGAGGAGGGCAGCAGCGCGCGCGCGTCGTTGCAGTCGCAGATCGCCATGTGCTCGTCGTTGGCCCACTTGCGCTGCGCACCATCATTGCCATCATCGTCGTCATCATCGTCATCGTCGCGCCATCCATAACAGCAGCAGCAGCGCCCCCCCACACACACGCGTGCACCCGCACACCCAGGCAGCGCACCACGCGCACACGCACCACGCAGGGATTTGAAATTTAAACCTGACGGCGCCCCGCAGCCTTGCGGCCTCCGCAGAGCTTGCCAGTAGTGCAAGGAAGGGGGGCCGAGAGGGTAGGGAGGGGGGGNGGGGGGGGGGGGGGGGGGGGGGGGGGGGGGGGGGGGGGGGGGGGGGGGGGGGGGGGGGGGGGGGGGGGGGGGGGGGGGGGGGGGGGGGGGGGGGGGGGGGGGGGGGGGGGGGGGGGGGGGGGGGGGGGGGGGGGGGGGGGGGGGGGGGGGGGGGGGGGGGGGGGGGGGGGGGGGGGGGGGGGGGGGGGGGGGGGGGGGGGGGGGGGGGGGGGGGGGGGGGGGGGGGGGGGGGGGGGGGGGGGGGGGGGGGGGGGGGGGGGGGGGGGGGGGGGGGGGGGGGGGGGGGGGGGGGGGGGGGGGGGGGGGGGGGGGGGGGGGGGGGGGGGGGGGGGGGGGGGGGGGGGGGGGGGGGGGGGGGGGGGGGGGGGGGGGGGGGGGGGGGGGGGGGGGGGGGGGGGGGGGGGGGGGGGGGGGGGGGGGGGGGGGGGGGGGGGGGGGGGGGGGGGGGGGGGGGGGGGGGGGGGGGGGGGGGGGGGGGGGGGGGGGGGGGGGGGGGGGGGGGGGGGGGGGGGGGGGGGGGGGGGGGGGGGGGGGGGGGGGGGGGGGGGGGGGGGGGGGGGGGGGGGGGGGGGGGGGGGGGGGGGGGGGGGGGGGGGGGGGGGGGGGGGGGGGGGGGGGGGGGGGGGGGGGGGGGGGGAGGGGGGAGGGAGGGAGTTTGTTTCATCTGTGGCTAAGAAGGCCCGCCTCCTCATTCATATATACGTGCAGCCATGCAGGTTCACAGACGAGAGAGCTGCAGACGTGCATGAGCTTGACTCAGCCTGGCTCTGGCTCTGGCTCTGGCTGTGGCCTGCATGAGAGTCCAGGATTCTTACAAGTGGTGATCTGGCCCCTGCAAACAGAAGAAACGCTGGGCGTGGGGGGGTGGAGGGGGAGGGCCAGGAGGAGGAGCGGAGGAGGAGGGGAGGGAGGACAATGGATGGAGGGCATAGCAGGTGCTATAGAGAGCGCTTCAAGCCGGGTACAGCCGCTCAAACACCACCCGCCGGCTGCAAAGCCCCACAGCAGCAGCGACCGCAGCAGCAGGCATGCATGCATGCATGCAGGCAGGCAGGCAGGCGCGCAGGTGGGCGGGGAGCTTGGACTGAGGCCACTGCCTCTGGCAAGTGCGTGCCCCTCCTCTTCCTCCACCCCCGCTCCGGGCAAAAGGCAGGAGGACGAAGGGAGGCGCTCTCGCTTCCCTCCTGCGTGCTGCAGAACGTCTGCGGAACAAGGAAAGGCAGCTCGAGTGTCCGTGGACACCTCGGCCAAACCAAGCAGTATGCGAGGTTACAGCGTTCAGAGAGGGGAGCTCCTCACACAACGTCTGTGAGGGGCGCGTCTCCGCCTCACTCTGTGGCACCTCGCGAGTGCTGCGGAAGAGAAGGGGGGGGGTAATCTGGAGAAAGGTTTCTTCACAAGGGGGGGCGAGTCGAGAATGAACGAGAAGGTTCTGGGGGTTTGACAACGTTGAGCTTTCTTTTGGTTACTTTCAATGACATGCAGGAGGCGGAGAGGGGGGGGGGCCGGGGGGAGAGAGGGAGGGGTGTACCTGCAAGAGGGCGGCAGCGCGCGTGCAGAGGCAGTCGTGGAGCAGCCCAGGACCTGCCACGTGGCGGCTCTCGTGGATGACCTCGGAGCAGCAGTCGATGGCGTGCGTCAGGCTGCGGGCAGCGCCGCCCCCCTCCGGGCACGCCGCGGCGCCGACAGCTGTCCTGGCCTCCTCCAGCAGCTCCTCGCACTCCTGCGCCTGCTTCCCCCCTCCCCTCCTGCCCGTTAGGAGAGAAGAATTCAATGAGACTTCCCACATAACCACAGTGGCTGTGAGACGGGAGATAGTAATGTGAAGGGCACCTTTTCTGCAAGGCACGTGCACGTGAGAACGCACATAGACGCGCACACACACACACACAGACACACACACACACACACACACACACACAAACGCGCACACACACACACACACACACAAACGCACACAAACGCGTGTGCACGCACAAGCGTGTCACGTATAGCAATAGCTCAAATGGCAGGTTCGGTGCAGCAAACTCAAGCCACCTAGCAGTGCTTCTCCCATTGCCCCCCTGCTCTGCTCTGCTCCGCCCGGCTTCACTCCTACCTTGAGAAGAATCCGCACGCTGTCCGAAGGAGAAGCAGCTTTGGCTCTAGCGGACCAGCACAGTCTACATGTTTCCTGATACTTTGGGACCCGCAATTTTAAGTTATGAATTCCAGTCGCAGAAGTCGATGGAGGGGAGCGCGTTAGACCAGGCTGGAACGACAGGTGGCAGAGGGGGGGGGACCTCGAGCAGCTGACCTGGCGAGACAGGATCCGCCTGCAGGCCACGCCAACCGCCACCTGGCGGCTGACGCGGGGGAGGGGCGTGGGCACCTCCCCCTTCCCCTCCCCCGGGAACGAGGGTGCGGATGGCAGAGGGGCCAGCGCGTTGCGCGCTGCCACGTCATCAGCTGTGTACACCATGGCCTCGCCGCTGCCTGCACACAGCAAGAGTGCGCCACGTGTCCTCCACCTCAGTCTCAGACGCACCAAGGAGGTGGGCGGAGGCGGCAGGCGGCAGAAGGCAGGGGGGGGGGGTCATGACAGCCGCGTCCCTCCCTCCCTTCCTCCAGGCAGGCACCCGGCAAGCAGGCAGGCGAGCAGGCGGGCAGACAGGCAGGCAGGTTGACGGGTTGGAGCAGGGGCAGGGCAGGGCAGGGCGGACAGGGCAGGCCTGGCCTCGGTCTCTGCCTCTGCCTCGGTCCTAGCCCTAGCTATAGCCCTCGTGCAGGGAGGCCGGGAGCCAGAGTGGCCTTTACTTCCCGCAGAAGAGCTAGCTGTGTGCGATTCCAGAGCCCGCGTCTCCACTCACTACTTCTCTAAGGAGAGTAGAGTGCGCTCCGCAGGGTGCGGGGGATTAACCGCAACTTTGGCTCTGTGGGAACTCGTGGAGCTTGTGGCGAGACTTCATGCCGTAAGTGCACACTCACAGGGTTGCGGCTCATATCACTCACATGATAGCTGCAGCTCATCTGGCACACCTGAGGACAGCGGGCAGTCGAACGGGCAGCTGCAATTTAATTCACGGCAAGGAGGACCGAGGACGCTGCTGAGTGGGAGGAGGGGCACGGTAGACAGGGAGGGGGAGGAGAGGTGGAGAAAGAGAAGGGGCGTACGCTCCACCGCCAGAGTGCCGAGCCCCGATGTGTGTGTGTGTGTGTGTGTCCGCGTGCGTGCGCGCGCCCGGAGCGCACGTTTGTGTGAGTGTGTCTGTGTTGGTGCGCGCGTCGCCAGGTGGACATACCGGCGGAGGTGTAGGCGTCGAGGAGGTAGACGTGCTCGCGGCTGTAGCTCAGCAGCACCTCGCGCCCGTCGCGGCTGAAGTCCACGTGCGTCAGGTGCAGCCCCGCCTTGGCCTGAAAATGCGACAGGAAGCAGCAGCAGCAGCAGGAGGAGAAGGAGGGATAGGAGGGAAAGGAGGAGGGAGAGAAGGAGTCAGGTGCAGCCCCTTGTCGGCCTGCACTTGCAATGGGGCAGCAGCAGCAGCAGCGTGGGAGGCGGCAAAGGTGGAGGAAAAAGGGGGTGGCAGGATGGCCGGAGCGTCCGCGAGATAGCCAACGACAGGGGCAGGCGCAGGCATACACAGGCGCAGGCGTAGTGCAGGATGATGAGTGCCTGAAAGCAAGAAACGTAAAAACAGGTGCCAGCTTGCCCCAGCACCGGTCAACCCCAGGAGCAGAGCCCCCAGACCCCATTTCTGGAGCCAAGCGTCCCGCCCTGGGCCCCCAGGCGGGACAAGGCGCCTGCCCTCTCTCCTGGGGCTCTCACTTTGTGGAATGTCACAGCCGCAACCGCAGTTGCAGGAGCAGAAGCAGCAGCAGCAATCACAGCAGCAACACGTGCTGCGCCCGTGGCCCTCCCCTCCAGCCCGCACACATCCTCCCCTCCAGGTCAGCCTGGCAGGGCTCCCCAGAGATCGACTGATGTCCAGGCCATCAGCGGCAAGGGACCCGCCCGCAGACAGCACGCATGATAAGCCCGCGCACAACACTCCTGCAGCGCGCGCTTGCGCGCGCGGGCGAGCAGGCAGGCAAGCAGGCACGCAAGCAAGGGCCGGCCTTCCCCTGCTCGCGGCGCGCTTGGCGCTTCGTGCCAAGGGCTGCTCTGATGGCGCGGACTGGCAGCACTCCCTGCTTTCTGTTTGTGCAGGCCAGGGACGGGCACAAGATAGAGGGTGCAATTAGCAGCAGGGGGGGCGCGTGGCAAGGCAGCCCAGAGGCAGCCCACAGCGCCGCCCACAGCCCCAGGCCTGAGCTCAGGCCCAAAATAGTGGAGCCACGCGAATGCAAGCAGCGCCGGATGCAGCCACGTTGCTATCGAGTGACCCATCTCTCCCTCTCTCTTTCTCTCCCCCTTTCTCCCGTTCTCCCTCTTTCCCACCCTTCCTCCCTCCCACTCTCTACTCTCTCTCGGTATCTCTCTAACATTGTGTTGGAGCCGCCGGACGCTCCCCAGGCAAAGCACAGGCCGGCACACGTGAATCTGGCACTTGCTCTAAAGTCCACAGATTAACAGGGCCTGGATGACAAGAAGAGCGTGAGTGGGTTCCAGCAGCCGGCCCACAAGTGCTTGGCTCAGTGGAGACGGGGACGGGGACGGGGACGGAGACGGAGGCCTTATGCCCATTCATTTCACAACGCTGTTGACCAAAGCATGCCCGCTCAGTCACCACCTATCTCAACATCAAAGCTCGTGCCTCCGCTGTCAGCAGAAGCCATGGAAGCTCCTCCTGCTGGTCCACCATACACACAAACTCTCCTTAATTGCTATAATATGCAGGAGCATGGGGAGGGGCAGGAGGAGCAGAAGCAGCAGCAGCAAAAGAAGAGGCGCAGCAGTAGCACGGGGACGACGTGGAGGAGGGGAGGAGAAGGAGGTGGAGGTGGACGAGCAGGAGCAGGAGCAGCAGGAGGAGCAGGAGCAGGAGGAGCAGGAGGAGGGCCGCGCTCACGTTCTCGGCCAGGTGCATGGGCGCGTAGTAGCAGACAGGCGGAGGAGGCTTGGCGGGGCTGGCGTGCGACGAGCTGGCGGTGGGCGCCGGCAGCATGCGGCGGTCATACAGCCGCGCAAACGCGTCGCTGCAGCATCCCTCCCCTCCCCCCCCCAAACAACAACAAGAAAACGCAGCCCCCACCCGTCCCCCACCCGCAGTAGCAGCGCACAACACCTCAGCAGGCCGGCCTCGATGACGCCGCAAGCAAGGCCGGGCAACCCGGCGGCAAAGAGCACCAGGAAGGGAGAGGAGGAGAGGAGGCAGAGGGGAGGGGAGGGGAGGGGGCGGAGGAGAGCAGCGCAAGTGGCCAAGGGGGGGAGCAGACCTTGCGTTCTGCCATGCCCATCATCAACAACTTCATTCACACTTGCCTGCCGGGCTGCAGAGGGGTTGGAGCTTCATGATCGAGGAAAGAGAGTGAGGGAGGAAGGGGGGAGGGGCGGTGTAAGCCGCAGCTGGGGCCTGGTGCCGTTGGGGTTTATTCTAGAGTGGGAGTGGAGCTGGGAGTGAGACAATTACCTGATGCTGCTATAAACTGCAGGACAATGAAAGGGAGGAACTCCCACGGAGCTGAAAGACAGGCCTTGAGCAGAGGGCAGCAGCACACGCGGAAGAGATGCAAGCAATGAACTGGCAGAGAGGGTTGATGAAACAAACTCTCCCCTCCTCTCTTTCTCCCCCTCCCTCAGTACACGCACCGCTGCACACACGCGAGCACGCACATGCGCAACCACATAAACCACAAATTGCGCGCGCGCGCGCGCATGCGCACGCGCACACACCCACACACATACACACATGCAAGCATGCACACTCATGAACGCCGCGCACAGGGGCGCGTGTCGTGAGCGTGCCTCCCCCACTTTTCACAATTCGGGAGCTCCCGGTCTCCCACCCCTTCCAGCCCACGCGCACGCATGCACGCACCTGCCGCCGACAAGGAGGTGGTGCGGGCACACGGAGCTGATGGCGCACGACTTGAGCGGCAGCGCCTGGTGCGGCGCCCCCGACAGCGTCCTCTTATGTGCGCCCCTCAGGTCCAGCTGCTCAAAGCCCCCCTCCCCCCCCCCCCACAAGTCCTCCACACACAAAGAAGCACCCGGGAGAACAGTTGGAACCCCAAAGCCAGAATTCTGAGCACCACATAGGCTCTGGGGGCGGCCCAGCTGACAGGCAGGTACATCCACACAGGCACACTCCATGGACGCGTGCGCGCGTGCGCACAGACGTACAAGGGCACATTCAAGCGCACGCGCATGCGCGCGCACACCCACACACACACACACACACACACACACACACACAAGCACTCGTGCGAGCGCATGCAGACGTACCCCTCTCCTGGCCCCTCCCCTCCCCAACCAGCACCTCAGCTCACAGGAAAGGCTTTCCCTATTGCGCCGGAGGGAGGGCTCGCCGAGCGGAGGATCTGGAATCTTGTGTCACTTCACTTGCAGGTTTTTGAAAGCCTAGGGTTTCAGCCGGCCTAGGGTTTGAGTGCCCGAGGGCATCAAGTGCCTAGGGTTAGAGCGTCTGGGGTTTTAGCATGCCTGGCGGTTCAGACTGCCTGTGGCTCTCAGACGCCCAACGGCGCCCGAGGTTTTGAGTTGCCTGCCTGGCAAGAGTGCCTTGGAGAGCCAGTCGCGCGCAGGGGGGGGAGACGGCCGGGGAAGGGGGGGGGGCTCAGCGCACCCACCAAGACGTTGCGGCACTCCTGGGCGGCGTGGGGGGGACAGCTGTCGCCCTGCCGGAGGTCGTGCTGGCGCAGGGTGGCGTCCTCGCTGGCGCTCCACACCAGGTTTGGGTTGCCCTCCTCCACCTGCCAGCGCCGAGGGGGCCATAAGTCAGCGCGGTCAGAGAGGGGCCACCCGCAGGCAGGCAAAGCGCAGCGGGGCCCCCCGTGATGGGGGGTGCGAGAGCACGAGGAGCCGAATGTGCCAAGAGAGCAGCCCAAGTTTGAATACTGCAAGCTGAGAGCTCTTTCTGCAGCTGCTCTCTGGAGCCGTTTGAGGCAGAGAGTGGAGCAGCGGGGCGGGCCGTAGGCGTGGCGGGGGGGGCAGCACGGATTGGAGGAGCGGCAATATGCACAAGGAGGCAGATACTTCTCACTGGCGACCTCTGCTTGCAGAGGATGGTGAACGCTGACATTTGAATGCTAAAAGTTGTGAGATGTCTGGCTTGGAATTGCAGGAGCTCCTAGAGGGTGCCAAGCCAATGCCCAGCAGAACAGAGCAGGAACAAGAGCAGTCGGAGGGCCCGGAAATAACCGGCGCGGACGAGGTGGCAGGTGCGGAAGTGAAAGGAGGGGAGGGAGGAGCAGGAGCAGGCGGAGCAGGTGCCAAAGGTGAAGCAGGGGGAAATAGAGAGTGGGGGNAGCTGGAGCAAGAGCAACCAGTGGAGGAGCAGCAGCAGCAGCAGAAGAAAAAGGGGAAAGAGGGGGGGGGGAAGAGAGGAAGAGGGGGTGCGGCTGACCGCCAGCTTCTTGACGCGGCGCGTGTGGCATCGCAGCACCGTCGTCTGATCCCCGCACGAGGACGTGGAGGACGATGAGCTGGAGGAGGAGGAGGAGGACGCGGCCACGACGCCGTTCTGGGGCTGGCGGCGATCCCCCCCGGCGGTGGGCGCACGGCTCATGCGGTGCACGCGCACCTGCAGGAAGGGCGAGGACGACGAGGAGGAGGAGGGGGAGGGGGAGGAGGGGATGCGCGCGCAGGCTCAGGTTTCCAATCTCGTCCAGCCACTGTCTCCCAAGCTCGCTGCCAGGCAGCATTCCCCCTCCCCACTTCTCTTCCCTCGCTCTCCCCTGCGAGTGTGTGTGTGCATGCGTGTGTGTGTGTGTATGTGTGTGTGCGCGTGAGAAGGTGTGTGTGTGTGTGTGTGTGTGTGGTGTTTAACAACGTGCGGTCTCCCGTGTGCACAGGAAGGAAAGAGCGCTGGCAGATCAGCACCATCAGCAGCAGCAGCAGCAGCAGCAGCAGCAGCATCAAGAGCCACCGACACCATCTGACCCGTCTGCAGAATACCTCCATGCTTATGCTCATGGTCCCAGCTCTACTTGTATCCCCCGTGGATTCTATCTCGGCATCGTACCTCAGGCCCTAGACCCTAGCCCCTAGGCCCTAGGTTCTAGACCCTAGGCCCCGGCCCTAGCCTCAATCCCCAGACCCAAGGGCCTGCAGCCCAGACCACAGACCCGATGATTGAGAAATTAGACTTCACACTCGACACCCTGCGCCCTGCGCCCTACGCACTAGGCCCTGGACCCTAGAACCCCCCCAGAGAAAAAGCCCCTTATGCGTTGGGGCCACGTCTCAGGCCTGCACAGAAAACTCCATGCGCTCGTGTTTGCGGTGCCAGTGGAGCAACATCGCACAAGATCAGTTGACATGGCGTAGCATGGGAGGGTGGGGGGACTGCGTGCCGCAAGGGGGGGGGGGTATAATTTGCAAGAGAGGCGTGCGCCTGTTTGCTGCTCGAAGAGCAGCCAGTCGGTTGAGGTGATTCGAGCAAGAGAGAAAAGAGAGAGCGCGTCACCAGCCAGCCAGCACACATCATCATCATTGCGTTCTCCCCTTCTCTCCTTCCTCCTCCTTGAACCCTTCTGGCTCCCTTCACAAGCTCCCTTGCGACCCCCCGCGCCTTCCCTTTGAAAGTGGAGCCGGCACAATCACGCGTCCTTGTGAACAGACAGACAAAGAGGTCATGGGCAGGCAGGCAGGCGGGCAGCGAAGCAGGAGAAAAAGGAGAGGGAGCAGGAGGAGGAGAGGGAGGGGGAGTGGGAGGGGCGCCACCTCGCCGTCGCCGGCGCCGGAGACGACGACCTCGTCGCCCGTGGCCGGCAGGAACTTGGTGCAGAAGATGTTGGCCATGTGCCCGCTGTCCACGCTGTGCGCCAGCTGGCGCGTCGCGTAGTTCCATATGTTCACCTGCCACACGGCCAGCACGCACACACGCACGCACGCACGCACACCCCAGCCAGCGTATGAAGGGGGGAGGCAGAAGGGGGGGGATTTGGGGGGGGGGGGTTTGTTCTCAGCCCCTCTCCTCTGACGGATTTGAACGGCCGATCGGAGGACCAAACCAGCCCCTCTCTTTCTTCTCCACCTTTTCAGAGCTGCCAGCTGGCGACCAGGTTTCCAGCTGGTGGCACATCCTCGCCCAAATGTCCCCCAGCGGGTAGCTCCAAGGGTGGAAGCATGATGCAATTTATGTTCTGCTTGTATTGGAATGAACACTAAATGAGATTTGTTTGTTGAAACCGGTCAGCCACCATGGCCATAAGCGGAAGAAAATAAGATCCACAGGGAGTCTATGCTGGCTCAGGCATCATCGAGGGGTTTCTGTCCACGTCAGCCCCTCCGCGTGGACAGCTATCGCTCCCGAGTGCGCCAGGCGGAGAGAGCAGAGCCACATGCCGGTGCCCGTGGCCCCCCGTCACGGCACTCAGCACTCTCCCCTCTTGACACTTGTCACTTGCGGAGGCATATACACGTATTTTACTCGCACCCGCGCACATTCATAAATGTCTGTCTACATACATGCGGCGACATGTACAAACATATCTACACACTTCACCCACACATCCGTCTATGTTCACCTACACATCTGTCTATAAACATTCTGACTTTCTTCGCAATGCAGGAGGAGAGCAGCGCTGCGAGACACACATGCTACTGGCTCGCTTTCGCATGCCTGGCAGGCCCTCAAATGGGTGCCAGCTCACCATCACCGTCACATCCAGGCCCCTCTTCCCCTCCGGGGAGGGCTTGCATGCAGAAAGCAAGTGCAAGCAAGCAGAGAGAACGTGATGCAGCTGCAGACTTGCTAGCGCATGCTAGCGCGACGTGTGCATGCCCGATGCTCCTCCGTCTCCCTCTCTCGCATGCATGCGGCAAAGTGCGCATACGTAATACACGCAATCGCATGCCTGGAAGAGGGACCCGCTCCCGCTGCCACCTCACCCCTGCCAGAGCTCGCCCGTCACACTTGAGTGGGCCCTGCCAGCCGGCACGCAGAGTGGAAAGCATGCTGGCAGCTGAAGCTCCCCCCCCTCCCCCCCAGCACTACCCCGCCGCACATACCCTCCCTCCCCC
>WELA01010381.1:180882-191434 GCA_009602735.1 Mesotaenium endlicherianum
CGCGCCAGTACTTGCACACGCGCGCCGCCGCCGCCTGGTCGCGCGCCGTCTGTAGGTGCGCGAAGATGGTCAGCAGGCACTCCTCCGGGAGCAGCTCGATGGGCGGCGCCTGCCGTGCGACGGCCGCAGCGGCGGCGGTGGCAGCGCCGGCGCCGCCGGTGCCAACGCGGCTGCCGCCCGGTGCGCGCCTCTCCTGGCTTGGTGACGTGGCTGCTCCTCCTCGCACAGAGGGAGGGAGAGAGGGAGTGAGTGAGAGAGACCAACAACACACGTATACACCCAAAGGCAAGGTGCGCACCCCGCAAGTGCGACAGGGAGTGCAGGGAAGGCAAGGGGTTTAAGAGGGGCACTTGGGGCGGGGGGGAGAGGACGACGGGGAGGGGGAGGGCAGGGGTGAGGAGGAGGGGGACCAAACGGGTGCCTGACACCGAAGTCATATTTGAGGAGTTCCAAGTGCGACGACTGCAGGTCCTTCCAACCAGCACGGCGATAGCGAACGCACACTGACTGCACTTCAGGCTTCTTCTTGTTTGTTCTCCCTTGCTCTGCGGCCTGCCGCCTGCCTCCTCTGCCCTGGCCCAGCTCCCCGTCCCTTCAACCCACTAGACTGCCCGCCATCAGAAGCGTCCGCAACCCCCCTCTGCCGCCTGCCTGCCGCGAGGGTCACCTCAAAAAGCAGCCGGGAACGTCATCAGGCCAGCATATTTTCAAGATGTCTAATGTGACAGCGTGGCCCTTCGTCCGGTTGCCAGCTGTCTACGCGTCGCTCGGTGTTTTCTGTGGCTAGTTTTGTCTGCTAGGGTGCATGCACGTGCATGCCCAGGTGCATGCATGCGCTTGCTTCTGATGGGCTTGAACCAAGATGCCAGCTCCCCTCAACACTGCAGGCCACTCTGCCTTCCTACTCCCTAGCAAGTAAGGGAGAGTTGAAGGAAAGTGGGGAAGAGGGAGGAAGCGAGTAAGAGCATGCGTGCGGGCCTGTGTGTTGTGTGGGTGGGCAGGTGGGTGTGTGCGTGTGGGTGCGTGCGTATCTGTGTTTGTATGTGTGTGTGTCCGTGTGTGTGTGTGTGTGTGTGCGTGTGTGTGTGTACGTGCATGTGCACGCGCGACTGCAAATCATCCAAAAAGGCGATTACAGAGGAGAAGGCCTCCCGCAACAAGGCAGCATTTGTCGATCCTGGTCTCAGCCGCAAGGGGACGAGGGGGCGAGCGGGCAGCGGGAATGGGGGACAGTGGGGCAAGGGGGCAGGGAAGCATTGGTGCTGCAATTGGGACGACCCAAAAGATCCAGCAAAACACACAGAGAGACCGGAGTGCCTCCCAACTACGACGTTACGGGGGGGGCTGATTGGTTCCGCCAAAGAAACCGCGGACAAGAGACGGGGGATCGAGAAGAGAGATAGGCATTGCCGGTGGCAGGTGAATGAGATACCTCCGAGAAACTCGTCGAGGCCCGACTGCGAGCGGCGCAGGCTGACCTCCCTCCTTGAACCCAAAGCCTCCAGGTTTCCGGAGCTGTGCCGCTTCACCAAGCCGCTGCGGGCCGGAGCGTGCGAGCTGCGGTCCGTGAGAACCCTCTGGGCCTGCAACCACACCAGGTCACGCCATCTGTTTGCGTGAGGCGCCGAGGGGGGCAGCGGCTGTAAAGCGCTCCAGCGCTCCTCGGTTGAATCTCTCAAGACAGCGTTAACCCACACTGAGCAAGGTTTCAACATTGTAAGGCCTCAATCGTGGCCTCCATCAAGGCCTAAGTCCCTGGCTGTCAGTCACAAAGAGTCGAAATTGGGAGGTAAGTGATGGATCTCGGGAAATTGGGAACATTGCGAGAGCTGGTGTGGGCTCACTTCACAGCAGAGATGGCAGGGAATTCTTAGAAAGTCAGCGTATGCACCAGTTTGGGAGTCACCAGTTGCGCTCTGGCCCGGCACCACCGCCAAAGCCTGGCCCATTGCGGACCCTCCCCTTGCTGCCTCCCCATCCTTTATGTAGAGCTTCTATGGCACAATGGAGCCTCGTCAGATTTTGCAAGCATTCGACTTCTTTCTGAAATTGTGTACACATGACAATTCTGCAGACGAGACAGCACTGATGGTAGTACCTACGACTGGAGCTTACCTCAGCAGCAAGATGCACTCAAGGTTCCTTTTTATCTGGAAATTATATACTTCGACAAATGCAAGGAAGATAGACATAGCTCGCGATGCCTTCAAGGCGACATCATTCCCGTTAGTGGGGCTTAACCTCCGGCTCCGTGTGCAAGAAGTGGCCTATCATTTTCTGTCATGCATTGGTCCTTCTGTCTTCGAAGTCGTGCCGAGCAATTCCTGAGTATTGCAAGGGCCACTTCGAGGCTCGGTTCCTGCATGCGTCTTTATGACAACAATCGTTAATCACTCGGAATCACTCGGCATCACTCGGCATAGGAATACGTCAGCATGTGGCCAGCTAAGCCCTTTCATTCAGCTAAGCCCAATGAATGCCATTCAATGCATGCTAATCAGTGGACCCTAAGCAAGCGCAGCCTTCACTTGCTTGACCGCGGGACCCGAATTGCAACCAGCCGTTCTAGAGAAAACAAATGCAGAGACCGTAAAGACCGTGATTTGAGCGATTGCAGCAACTAGATTCTTTAGACAATCTATTGGGATCTGTCTAAATCCGATCACATCGTACAATTTGACCACTTGCCTAAATGCTCTAAGACTCGTAAAAGATCCCGTAGATCTGGCTATGTAGGTCGTCGACAAGCTGGACAATGACGTACGAACAGTGCGTTTGCATTGAGAAGAACTCGAACAGTGCGTTTGCATTGAGAAGAACTCGAAGAAGTCGACAGTCGAATCTTAGGTTTCTTGCGAACGAAATACGTCACTTCTGCGACGACGCGTTTTGTCCTATGCGACGACGCGTTTGTCCTAGAAATCTTTGAGATGTTGAGCGTGTCTTAGCAAAGTCGCGCCTAATACGAATGCAAGTTTCAAACTTGTGCTGCGCCATCATGACCGACTTCCACCGACCTCCTCGGGTAAGAGGAACTATGCAACGAAAGGCATCCAAAAAAAATGTATTCGACGTGAAGTTCTGCAATTAGCTAAACGGCAGCAACAACTTACCGGCTTCGGCCGTGCCTCCTAACACTCGAAATGGAAAGGGAGAGAAGAGGACAGGACGGAAATGCAAGCCACCGGCAAAATCAAAAATGACGCCCAACCCAAACTTTTGGGCGTCAAGCAACGACAAGCGAAGGATGCAAAAAATGACACAATGGAAGTGTGAGGAAAACCATCGCCACCCCACCAAAAAAACGCGATTCTTGGGAGATGTCAAACTGCGGCGCGCACGCGCGATAGATTGCACTGATCACGAATGTCGCGCCCTGTCCGCCAATGAGAAGAAGAAGATTTCGTGTTCGATGAAAGATTTAAGTTTTTACTATGGTCCGTGCCAAGACGCGAGTCTTCTCATCCAGAGTTCGTGGAGAGGACCTATCCGCGAGGAAGTCGAGATTATTGTCGGCCCGAACCTATTATAGGCGGCATGTACTGTAGCACAATGGAACTCGTTCTCTGTCGTTTCCAAGATGCGAGTCTTGTTGAGAATTCATGACGCCATCAATTCTCAACAAAACGGGTCATGAGAGACGTCGATCCTCTCATCGTTACAAAGAATTGGTTGAAGTCTTTGAAAACTTTGAAATCTTTGAGAAATCTTCTCAATGCAAACGCACTGGAAGATGACTGAAGACCAGTAGAAGGAACCGCCCAGCCGTTTCCGTACATGACGCCTTTTTATAGTTCTTTTAAATTTCCGTTAGTTTTCCTTTTTTTTCCTTGATCATTTCTAGCCATATTAGCATTGAACGCCTTTTTCTTCGAACCTCGTCAGACATTGGCGTTGTGCTGTCATACGTGCATCTAAGTGAATGCGCTCTATGCCACGGCATGTCACTATCTGCAGCTGTCTGAACTCTGCAGTAGTAGGGGGGGAGCTACCAGTCAATTCCTTAGTGTATCTTGCAAGTGCCTCACTTCAAAAAGCTTCAAGGAAGCTCTATCCAGCTTTATCCATGTTCTCCGAACGGAACTGCAGAGGAACTCGCCAAAAGTTCATAACTTACTGGGCACTCCTTTCCACTTAGTTTACTTCCTTAGATTGGGTGCTTCTGGCAGTAAATAATTTCGTTGTTTCAATGTCTGTTACGGTGGTCGTGTCTGCCAGAGAAGGTGTTTATAGCTGCAATGCTTTCCCCATGATATCAAGTTTCATATAGCTGTGTTAGCAGCTTAATTAAACTTTTTCTTTGTAAAGTTCAGGAGGAGGCACTCCTGGCAAAAGAGACAGCGAGTACAACGTAAGCTTTGGGTCGACATATATTTAACCATACTTTATCTGCCTTGCCTATCAGTACAACGGCACCATCTTCAACCGGCGTTGTGTTATTTTGCATGTTCTTTCTCCTCCTAGTGACAAGGTTCACTCGTCACCTCCGCTTATATTCAGATTCGCATTCTGATTCGCCCCAAGCTTCTACAAGCGAAGTAAGCACTTCAGTGATGAAGATGCCCGACTCTGGCCCTGCTCAGGTGTTGTTCTTTCTCATCAATCTTCATCATGATTGCACCTTAAAATGAGGTCAAGCTGCCAGGAGCTTTATTTCGTAGTGAACTTAATCTTCCCAATGTGCTGCAGGGAAAACACTAAGGTCATGCTTACATGCAGTACCAAACTACAAAAAGACTCTCTAATTATACGCTGTTCATTCGTGTATGCTGCAGGTGACCATGCCACCTCAGCAGGTGTCCCTGGGACCGGTCCCCACACCCC
The DNA here is from genome assembly GCA_009602735.1 of Mesotaenium endlicherianum. NCBI lineage: Eukaryota > Viridiplantae > Streptophyta > Zygnematophyceae > Zygnematales > Mesotaeniaceae > Mesotaenium > Mesotaenium endlicherianum. Next base: position 185,707 of record WELA01010381.1, read on the forward strand.
ATGAGGCCGACAGGGCATTGAAAAGTATGCTCGAGGCTGTGCAGAGGTAAGGTGCTGACCATTCACGCCAGCGTGGCTCAGCCCTCGCAGCCTTTAGCACTTCCTAAATATGCGATATTCCTACGGCTGGCCTCTGCATGAGGCACGCTGACATTGACTTTTTGATGTGACATAAGAATGAAGATGAAGACTAAAGGTCATTCTTAAAGTTTGCGTCATATTTTACATGCCTCTGTAGCATCAGAAAGTCTTTTGCAGTATCACAAGTTATCATTTCACTGCAGGCTATGTTATAGACCACAAATTCACATCCAGACATGTACATGTGCCCATTCATTGTTGCTTCCCTCCCTCCCACCCTCCCTCCCTTCCTCCCATCCTCCCCCTCCCCCTCACANGCAGGATGCAGGGCGATAGTTATCATGTTAAAGATCTCGCCTCCGTTGATGGTGATGATAACATTCTTAATGACGGCGAGGCCGGCCCCCCTGGAGAGCACCTCTGCCTCGTAGATGCTCCATCTGGTCCATCCACCAGAAGCAAAACAGCAGGCCAGTCACATCGGGGGGGCAACTTTATGAGCACAGCCGTGTCTCGCCTCTACGCCGACCGCGACCTTCAGGCAAGTCAGCGGCCCTCCATCCTTCGCTGATGTCATCAAAGGTCAGCAGATGCCTGTCGGTGTCAGCCAATCTCAGCCAATGTCGGTCGATGTCAGCTGATGTCAGCTGATGTCAGCAGAGGTCAGACGATGCCTGCGGATGTCTGCTGACGTTAAGTTGATGTGCATAAGTGTGAAGTGCCGCACTGTCTCACTCTTGTTGCCCCTGTCCTTGACTGCCTGTCTCGGCGTTCCTCTCCTCACTTGCAATTGTGCTGGGATCCGGGCATGGTCTGCGGTCTCTGCAGAGGAGTCGGCCATGCTCGCGTGCGCGCGTGCAGACGAGAACCTGTGTGTCTCCTTGGTGCACTGTATGCTTGCTCTTTCTTCGCTCGGCGCTCTCACTCTGGCGGCATGAGGGTTTCCAGATTAGGGTTTGCATTCAGGGTTGGGCCCTGTCGCTCCCCCAGTTGCTCCTTTGCGCCCCGCTCCCAGCCGGCCGCAGAATGAGCTCCTCTGAGGAGATCCGTAAACTAGCCCGTGCCATTGAGTGGGCACGAGTGCGACAGGCAGCAGAGCCTGCCCTAGCTAACCCTTTGCTGTTTCTGCTGCCCTTGCTCTCGCGCTTGCTCTCTCGCATGTTCCCTCTGCTTTTCCTCTCCCCTCCTCCTCTCTCTCTTCCTCCCTCTCCTGTATCCCCCCTGGCGTTTCTGGGGGGGCTATACGTGAGGCCTGCTGCTCTAACACCCTGACGACGTGACGGTTGGTTCTGTGCTCTGTTCCATACATTCCCTCTTCTCTGACCCCTCTGTCTCCTTCCTCTGTGGGTGGCCCCCTCCCCTGCGGTGCTCACGCGCGCAGCAAGCGGTGGCCTCCGTGGTCCAGGACCCGCGCGTCTTCTCGGCCATAGAGCGGAACGAGCAGATGCAGGGCCTGCTGCAGCGCCACACGTGGAGAAGCCGGCAACAAGGTCTATAATCCCCTTCCCCAGGCCACATCGTGCGGCCTTCTTGCGCCGCCCCCAGCTTCTCCCCTCGCTGTTTTCACTCAGGCATACTTAGGCATGCATGCATGCACATGTGCCTGGCCGCCAAATATGGACGAGTGCTTGAGGGACACGTGCGGTACCTGCCGGTGGAGCTAGGTCTGGTGGATCAGCACCAGGCTCAAAGATGTCAGCCTGCATTGGGTCTGAAGTGGTTTGCTGCTGCGCAGCCATCTGGCCATCTGTAGTGGCAACCCGCTCAGTTCCTTCCCTTGCGTGCTTGCAGCTTGGTGAGGTGAGGATTAAGGTCCGACTGCCTGCGATGGCTTCTCGTGAGTCGTGCATGCTCCCTGCCCTTGTTGCTTGTGTTTGCTGCTGCCTCTGTGGCATCCACTCACTTGAGCCGGAGGAGGGCAACCGGACCAGACCGTTGGTGCAAGTTCTGTTGCCAGCTGTGCCTCCCCACCCCACCCCATCCCACCCCACCCCACCACTCCTGGGGGTCCAGTCCAAGTCTCGTTGACCTTTCGCTCGATCATTGCCCTCGCGCTCCTATGGAGCGAGCGCAGCGCGGCCTGGCCGCCGATCCTTGTTGTCGGTGTAGTCCTGTTTGCACTTGACTTCTCCATGGTGCTTATCTGGGGCCTACTTACACACCCCTCCGCCCTGCTCGGCGGAGGCAATGCCGCTGTCCCCTCCCTCAACCCACCCCCCCGCCCGGGGGTGCGCGTGCGCGGCGGCGGCTGCTCACTGTGGTCTGTTAAATCCACATCAAGCGCCAATCACGGCACGTTCACTTCCTGCCCAAGGCAGGATGGCAGGTAGGCTGGCAAGCCTCTGGGTGTCCCTGTCTGCCACTGGCTCCACTAAAGGGCTTCTGGACCTTTAATGCAAAGACCTGTTAGACTTTGGACCCTGGACCCCTGAAGTCAGAACCCTAAATCTATCTTTCATGTGAATTGCAGGCCTGGGACCCCTGGCAGGCGCGCGGGCGGGGCTGGCAGCGCCAGCAGCTGCAGCTGCGCCGTCCTCCTCAAAGCGTCGCGGCGACGCCACCTGGGAGGCCCTCGTGCGCACGCTGAGCGAGTTTTGGGGCGCCCTTCAGAGCCTGGCAGTGGACCTTCTGCAGAGCCTCTTTGGTGTGCACATGCGCGCCGCGCTCGGGCGCACCGACTCTGCGGACCAGTGCTATCTCTTCCTCGAGGTCGTGGTGCTGGCAATCTTTCTGGTGCTCGGGATCCTGGCTGATCGTGCGGCAGCAGCAGCGGGGTAGCAGCAGCAGCAGCGGCATTGGTAGCGGCAGCAGGATAGTACTGGGTACTTATCCGTGGGTAGTTGTTGTAAACATTGGGAGATGCCATTAGGAGGGCCAGGTGTATGTACAGTGTACCATAGTGTGCAACTCAGGGAGGAGGATTTGTTGGAACGTAAACATGCCAGGAATATATTTGGGGATACGTAGCTAGAAGTCGTAGTAGGACTGGGTGCTCCTTATCTGTAACTTGTTCATATCTATTGTTGTCTGCAGCCTTCTGTTCTCTGTGCCTACCTGATCGGTTGGCTGTCCATGTTGCCCCGAGCTTATCTTCTTCTTTCCCATCTTCTTCTTGCACGTGTTGGCTGCTACTCTGGCACTGAACTCCATCACGTCTATCCCCTTGCGGAGGCTAGCAGTAGCAAGTTTTTTTGGAAGTGCCACTATACAGACTGAATGTTGCACGTACGCGCTGTTCATCTATTGCAGCACAGTGGATGGCTGTCTGTCCGTGTCATGCCAGGGATGTCTTCTCTATGTGTATTCTCCCTCTTTCACTTCTTTTTTGCACGTCTTTAACAACCGGATAGATTCCTGCTCGTTCTACTCCTCTTCAAGCCGTATTTTATGAATGGGAGCAGCAATTTTCTTACGATGCCCCAACGTGCACGGTGGTGTTGGCAACTTCCAACAAAAAGCACCAGCAGCAGTATGCATCAGCAGCTGGAGCTATGCTGCGGGACAGGAGACTGCACCCAAGCGACCCAAGAGTGAGGTGCATCGTGCATACACCCGCTCGGCGGCAGTGGCCACCACTCTGGCGGCCACTTCGGGCATGCAGCAACTGTGGCAAGCGGCATGCACTGTGACGTGCATGCAGCCCAGTCGCTGTCAAAACTGCAGTCGTGAGAGGTGCACGTCGAGCATTTTTTAAGTGACAACCTGAAGTGTAGTAGCTAGCTTTTGCCATTTTCCTGATGAATTGAACTCCATACAATATATCACGTGGCCATCTTTTCCACCTTATTAGGAACCTTTGTCCTTGTCTGAGCAATATATAAATTTATACCGGCCAGTTAAAATGACATCGAAAAGATAAGAGTGTTGTTTACAGCGGTTATCAACTGCTCCATCTGGAATCACCATTCCAACATTTTTGTAATATCGCAGCACTCCACCAGTTTGAAGCAGTACAAGCATTCATAGCTCAACATGATATCTAGAGACGGGGGACTTGGATGCGTCTAGGATATGTGTAACCAATACTGAGCACCCGAGATTAGCAATCTCTGATTGGCGAGTACGTTGTACCGGCCTGTCAATTGTTGGTCCATGCAACACGAGACTACATACTGGCACATATTTGCTAGTTCTTGGAAGTACTTGTAAAGTCACTTCTTCCCCTTCAAACCACTAGCAATACATACCGACTGACCTGCAAAGTATCAAACGGCTCCTCATGGTGCATGCATGATCGTGGGCATGCTTGCTAGAGCTAGCTCTCTTCCACGCATGGCTATAATTCTACCAAATTATATATGCATGCATGCATGGAATGCAAGTCAAGACAAGCTGCTGCCTGATTCAGAGGTGGCCCACAAAGTGGATTCTTGTCGGGAATATTTTGCACGTGAAAAAGAGATCTGGCGGAGCTAGTGCTTCCACGTGTGATGTGCCCATCATCAAGAATCGATGCACGCTTCAGGCAACGCACACTTAGAACGTCACAGGGCAGCGCCAGGCAAATGTCGACTGCGTCGTCTCAAGGCCAAAAGTGGCCGATCTATGAAGGGAAAAGAGGAAAACATTTTTACAATGGCAGCAGCCCTAGCAGTGCTGCTGCTTACCTGCCTGGCGCGAGAGGCAAAGCAAAGGGATGACAGACTGCCAGCACACGCGCCGTGAGCGAGCGTCAGGTGCGGCTGCACTGCACCAGGTGCCCTAATCGTCCCCCATCCCTTTCCGCTGCCCTTCCCAACATACCTTACAAAAGTGGTCCTCAAATTCTACACAACCACATGCCCCTCCTCCTTACGAGCTACAAATCAATCAGAGCCACCCACACCTGGTGTGCGCGCGCGTATGCGGTACTTATTTCTGCTTCTACCCTCAAATTGCGCACAGGCCTAGCGCCGGCGTGGTACCCAATAAGCTAACATAGAGAGAGCAACCCGTTTTCATGCCGCAAGTTTGGCTTGACTTTCGTCTTCGACTTCGGCTCGCGACTAGTGGCGAGTGGGCAGCCAGCCTAAGAAGCAGCACATGCCCACCGTGCGATGCGTTTGACGCTATCTACAGCCCCCCTCCCCCCCCTCTTCTGTGAACAGCACACAGCTCCCTCTGCTGCCTCTGCGAGAATATGACCAACGCACTAATTCTTACAAATAACACTGTCTTCAACAAGCCCAAATGGACTACTCTGCCGGGCCGCTCGTCCTCGGTGCTTGAGGAATGGAAATTTTCCTGTAATGTTACACACATGCAAGCGGGTATCCCCCCTCTGCTCTCTCTCAGTCTGGTTGCCAGCCCACCCACTTCAAGCCAGGTCCTCGAGCTCCTCCGGCAACGGCCCCCCCTCTGGAGGCGGAGGGGGATGGCACAGCAGAGAGGCAGAGGGGGGACGCCAACGGCACCCCACACCTGCCCATAAAGAGGGGCTCGCGCGTGTCACGACCCACAAGTGTCATCTCCCAGGGGGGAGGAGGAGGAGGTGTGGTGGAGCCCGGGAGGGAGCCTGCGGCTCCTGGAGCGTCGTGAGACGTCGAGCCGGAGCCACCACACCATTCAGGGGCCCTGCTGGGCAGCCGGCGGCGAAGGAGCGGGGGGGGGCGTGGGCGGCGGACGGGAGGGCGGTGCCATGGGTGGAGTGGGAGGGGGCGGGGCCGTG
>WELA01010381.1:200464-212696 GCA_009602735.1 Mesotaenium endlicherianum
GGGGGGGGCATGGGAGGGCAGGGGGTGGTGAAGGCAGGGAACAGAAGGAGGAGCAGGAGGAGCAGCAGGAGGAGCAAGAGGGAGGGGCCGTAGACGACGAGGCAAAGTGGCGGGCAAACAAAACCCTCCGCCTGAGAGAGCAAGAGCAGATTCCCCAAACCTTGCCTCTTTGCCCCCCCGCCTATGTCTCGCCTCAGTCACAGACCCTGACAGGGGCCCCAGGTTTGACGTCTGCCTCGAGTCGACGTTCTGGAAGTGCGCAGCTAAGACGTGCGTGCATGCGTACAAGCATGGCACATTCTGGAAGGGAGGGAGGGCGGGAGGGAGGAAGGGAGGGAGAGAGGGTGGGAAGAAAGAGGATGGAGGGAGGGAGGGAAGAACGGGAATGGGAGGGAGGGGATGGGGAGGGGGTCAAGACTGGGCTTGCAAATCTTTTCCATTCCATGACGCCACCAACAGAGCCATAGGAGCTCCAGACATTTGCAGGGGGGGGGCCAAAGCCTCAAAGACGGCGTGTGGAACACGTGGCCGCTGGGATTTTGTCCGATCAGACACTTGAAACTTCCCCCTCTCCAATGCCACCTCCCGTCTGAGGCTCACGTTTTTCATCACTCCCCTTCCCGCCTCACCCTCAGGCCGCACTGCTGACGCGGGAGGGAGGCAGAAAAAGGAGGGTGGTAGCAAGGAGGGTGCTTCTGTCTAGCAATGTTTTCTTGTCTGTTCGTAACCGGGTGCTCCTTGACCGCATGAATCAGAAGCAGCTGGCGTTCACATGGGCAAAGTCTGTACACCCCCGTAAGGGAAAAGCTTGAAATGTATGGGGAGGGCGATGCTTCGCATAATTTGGGCCAGGTTGGTCCCTGCACTTCATCATGTGATGACATGGCACATGCGTATCATGCACACATCCACATGTATCTATGCACACACGAATGCATACATGTTTGTACGCATACATGCATACATACATGTGCACGTACACGGTCGTTCATATTCATGTACGTTTGCATATTTCTTTGTATAAGCTCTAACCCACAGATCACACGAATTATATATTTCAAGAAGTCCATGAGCCCCAGTGCAAAGCGATTGCGCCATACGCACGCAGAGCAGATCACGAAGGGGTCCCCCCTTGCATATACATTGAGCAACCTAAGCGAATCAGAATCCCAAAGCCCATGTACATCTTGCTTAAAAAGGGGCGGCCGCCCCATCACTGAGAGCCACGATGGTCTTAAAGAAGCGAGTGCGAGAAATTCTAGAGGCTCCGTTAGAAGCTTGACTCCGCAAACAGACCAAAGGATGCCATACCTCTATGCAACCGACTCCGTACCAGCGCTTGTCAGAACCACACGGATCCACGAGCAAGTCCCAGTTTGCTGGCGTGTCATCTCCCAGCATGTTCTCCAGGCATTCCGTACAGAAAGAGCCCTGCAGCTCGCGCATGGCCTCTAACTCATCCGGAGCTATGGAACTACGCTCCCAAGTACTTCCAAGTCCTGGGCAGCCCCAAACCAGCAGGAGGAAGAGGCCGAGGAGGGCTGACGCATACTTCCTCTGAGCCATTCCCCCAACGCTCTTAGTTTGTGATGCCTTTCATGCGTAAGGTGAAACTCGTTAGACAGCTTAATTCAGGTAAGACAGAGAGACAGACGAACGAAGATCAATCAAATACACGCTAATAAAAATGTGGCCTTTGTGCTATGACAACGAACATCCTGAATGTCAAAAAGCGGACCTGCAGGCTGCGAAACAAAAAGGTCAGTTTTCTAGTCAACGGACGGAGGCAACAGGACGGGGCTACAGTGGGGTTAACACCAAGTGGGTCGGGGTCATCCAGGGTGGGTGCTACCGGGCGACAACGATTCCCACTAGCTGGAAACATTTTGCCCATTTCTTGCAATTTTTTTGCACCACGTCGCAGAGCTCTGCAGGCACCTAGCGTGCAGGCAACTCGAGGCAATTCGAGGTGACTTGAAGCAACAGCAGCTACAGGTCACTGCAGGTGCTCCCTCGAACCGCATCGCACTTCGAAGCGTGCGAGACAGCGCACCCGGAGCTGGTCCAGAGCAGTCTCCAGTGGTCCGGAGCAGCTCGGAGGCACATGTGGTCGGTAGCATCTATATAATCGCCCTTGTTTCACATTCCCCGCATTGCTCGAGCTAAAATTGTATAGCGACACGCCCGTTCTCCACTTACACGTGATTTCGTTCATCGGATTCTTCTCCAACAGTTTCCTTACGAAGGTAGACTTTTGAGGCACACCGTCACACAAGTTCGACAAGGTTTTGACGATTATGACACATGAAGTACACACTTATGTTACATTGTTACTCTGCCCCTTATTTTCTTTAAGACGCTTCCCATGCAACAATGTCAACAAGCCCTTGAAAGTGTGCAAGTCACAACTAGATCGATTGATTCGAAAAGCTAAAAGAACCAATCTTATGTCGATTGGGTGGGATGAGAATTCAAACCCGCAGTGGGATTTCTATCTTGAAGTTCCACAAAGAACAACGTTCTACAAATTTGTCATTACAATTTGAGCAAATAATATTTTTACCCTTCAAAGTCTCAAAATGAACGTGAAGTACCCTCCAACTTTCAAAAACTGTGAAAATATCCTCAAGTCATATTGTAGTGAAACAGATAGATAAAGTACTTAGTAAAAGATAATACTTTATCTATTCAAGACAAGGATCTTTGAACACAAGTGGTAGCTTCTTGAAAGAGAGATGGCTTCTTGAAAGTCAATATATTTCTGGATTTTGGCAAGTACGAGAGTGATTCTGGAATGTCTTTCTATGTTCTAGCTCTTGTTTATATACTTGCTACATAAGTAATTTCTAGGAAAGTGTATGTTGATGTGTTGGCACCCAACACATCCCAAAACTTGCCACCTCTTTCTAGAATAATGTACACATGTCCTTTTGACCTAAAAATGGCACATTTGACTTTTGCCACATGGAGTTCTTCTAGGTCTTTCCTCTAACTTCGAAAATGCCTTGAAGGTTCAAAGGACATGAACCAAGTTACTAGAGTACCTATTCACACTTGACTCCACACAATACTACTCCAAATGTATTTGAAAACATTAAAATATATGCAAACTAATATATAATAACTCAAATCACTACATCACCCTTTCATTAGAAAAAGCGACGTCTCGGCGCGTCAAGTCAGGTCTTACACATGTGGAGCAAACTAGTCAACAGTTTCAAGTCAGATGCCCCACATGTGAAGAGGACTAGTCAAAGGCGCCAAGTCAGGTGCTACACATGTAAGGTAGACTAGGCAAGGTCGTAGGTGGTGTGACCTTATTGGCTAGCCTACTCCTTGATGATAAAGAAAATTGTACAAGTTGGCCCAGAATCTGCCACGAATTCAAAAATTCATAGCGGCCACAGAACTGCTCCAAATCTAAAAATTTGAGTGCCAGACGGACCGCGTCGGAGAACTCTACTGGGTCACCAAATTTGAAAGCATTCTAGGACTGTCGTTGAGAGCTGAGAGAGTAGGCACTCCTCCAAATCTGTGCAGAAACTTCTGAAAATCATAAGTCCTTCTATACTTCTCCAAATTCTGCAAACTAAGTCTCAAACTGGGCGCTGTAAGATGTTCTACCAGAGTCTTGAGTTTCAGAGCATTCCAAGTTCAGGGGAGGGCACAATGTCAGAAGGCATATTCTGCCCTAACAATGCCAGCAGCCTGACCCCCTTCTACTTAGAGCATCATATCTCTCTCACCAGTGCTCCAAATTGAGCAAAATTGGACTCTAAATGACCGGCTACTCATGGACTATAGCCAGGTAAATTTTCAGAATTTATTATGAAGAGACCTATCACCAGTAGCAGTTTTAGTTTTCTGTCCAGAAACTGCAAGAAGAGAAGAGTGTCTAATGTCAATTTTTCCTCTTTCTTGTTCTTGCAGGCTGCCTCCAAGGGGTCTTCTGCTGCTTCTTGATGGTGGCAGGCTGCCTCCCTGAAGTCTTCGGGCTTCTAGTAGAGAGACTTGGGGCTGGTCCAAGATGGGGGTTGGCGGCATGGAAGCGCTTCAACTTTCTCTGAACTTTGTCAAGGTAGTGCGCCGCCACCCAACTATTCTCCGAATCTGGATATCCTTTCCACTTGATCAAGTATTGCTGCTGTCTCCTGAAATTTCTCATAGCCACTATGTCTTCCACTTCGTACTCCAAATGATCATCCACTATTGTTGGGGCTGGTGGGGTTGTCACACGTCCTGGGAACTTGTTGTCGGGTTGCACATATGGCTTGAAGAGGGAAGCGTGGAATACGGGGTCGATGTGCATAGTCTGGGGAAGTTCTAGCTTGAAAGCAACGGGGTTGACTTGCTGGATAATCTTGAAGGGTCCCAAATACTTGGGAGAGAACTTGCTGCCGGCAGGCCTGTTGTTCAGGGAAATGTTCTTGGATGATAGTAACACGTTGTCACCCACTCTGTACGTAATTTCTCTTCTGGATCTGTTCGCCACTCTTGCTTGAGCATCTTGCGCGTGTTGTAGAGCTTTCTTCGCTGCTGTAAGGGCTGCTTCTAATGTCTCCATAAAATCTGTGGCTGCAGGTACTTCATCATGGCCAGCCGTGAAGCTCAGTGGCGTGGTCGGATGGAAGCCATAGTTGAGGAAGAATGGGGACTCTTGGGTAGAGGCCTGCGTAGTGTTGTTGTAGGCAAACTCGAGGGGGGTCAAGTACATGTCCCAGTCTTGCTCGAGGGTAGACACGTAGGCCTTTAGAGAGGTCTTTAGGGTACGATTCATACGCTCGGTTTGCCCATCTGATTGTGGGTGGTAGGCAGTAGACATATCCAGCGATGTACCCAAGTTCTTGAAGAGATTTTTCCAGAAATGGCTTGTGAATCTTGGATCTCTATCTGACACAATTCTTGATGGTAGTCCATGGAGTCGGAAGATGTTGTCAAAGATGAGTCTTGCAAGTTGTGGTGCTGTAGCCTTAGTCGTCGTGGGAATAAAATGAGCCATCTTGGTAAGTCTGTCCACCGCCGTGAGTATTGCATTATGGCCTCGAGGTGTCACGGGCAAGTCCACGATAAGGTCCATTGAGATGTCCGTCCATTGTCTTTCGGGGATTGGTAGTGGTTGGAGGAGTCCTCCCGCCTTTTGCGATGATGGCTTGATTCTTTGGCATGTGTCACAGCTCCTGCAGTACTCCTTGACTTGCTTAGACATGCCTGGCCAACAATAAGTCCTAGCTAGAACGCCCGTGGTCCTTAGGATTCCAAAGTGTCCTCCAAGAGGGTTGTCGTGTGCTTCTCGTAGAAGCAAGAGCCGGAGGTCTAAGTCATTAGGAACACATCTCTGGCCCGTATCTTGCCTCACCCAATAATTGCCTTCTTGCTTCTTGCATGGGTCCAAGGCTGCTTCTCCGTTCTTGTAGTAAGGGTCTCTTTCATAGGCGGCTGAAAATCGAGCTTCCAGATCTGTCTTCAGGGATACCATCACTGCATTTAATTGCAGTCTTGAGAGGGGGTCAGCCGGGTTTGTCTTGCCGGGCTGGTACTGAATCGTGATGTTGTATTGTTGCAAGTATCCGCTCCATCTTGCTTGTCTCCTTGAGAGATACGGCTGCGTTTGGAGGTGCTTTAACGCCTCGTGGTCCGTGGTGACCAGTACTTTGCGTCCTTCAACGTAGCAGCGCCAAACCTTCAAGGCATGTACAATCGCCAATGCCTCTCGCTCCGTGGTTGTATAATTTTGCTCGGCTGGATTTAGCTTCCTTGACTCGTAGGCGATGGGCTGCAGTCCCTTGCCTTGGTCTTGAAGCAGGATTGCTCCTATTGCATAGGAAGATGCATCGGTGATGACGTGGAAGGGCCAATCTGGGTTTGGACTTGGGAGTGTGAGCACCGGGGATGTGGTCAATCTTCGCTTTAACTCTTGAAATGCCTCTTCCTCTTTCTCGGTCCATGTATATAGCCTGTCCTTCTTGAGTAGATCTGTCAGGGGGGCTGCTATGTGCGAGAAGCCTTGGATGAATTTTCTGTACCAATTGGCAAATCCCAAGAATGACTGGAGTTCTTTCTTGGTCGTGGGGGTTGGCCATTCCTCCACCACCGTGGTCTTCTTGGGGTCTATCTTGATGCCATCAGCAGTCACGTGGAGACCTAGGAACTCCACTTCTTGTTTGGCAAACTCGCATTTTGACTCCTTCGCAAACAGCTTGTTTTGCTTCAATACTTCAAGGACTTCTTTCAAGTGTCTCGCATGCTCTTCAAGGGTCTTGCTGTAGATAAGGATGTCATCGATGAATACCACCACAAATCTGTCCAACATGGGCTGAAATATGGTGTTCATCATAGTCATGAAAGTTGCTGGCGCGTTGGTGAGTCCAAATGGCAGGACCATGAACTCAAAATGTCCATATCTTGTCCTGAATGCCGTCTTCTCTATGTCCGGTTCTGCGATGCGAATCTGGTGGTAGCCGCTCCGTAAGTCAATCTTCGTGAAGTACTTGGCTCCAACCAGCCGGTCCATGAGCTCATCCATGCGCGGCAGCGGGTATCGATTCTTGATGGTGATCTTGTTGAGGGCGCGATAGTCCACACACATCCTCAAGGTACCATCTTTCTTCTTGACAAATAGCACCGGGGCTCCAAATGGCGACTTGCTAGGTCGAATGAAGCCATGCTCCAGTAGCTCCTTGATTTGCTTCTTGACTTCGTCTAGCTCCGTGTATGACATTTTGAACGTAGGCCGAGAGATGGGCTTGCTTCCGGGCTCCAACTCTATCTTGTGGTCTACGAATCTTTTGGGGGGTAGGCCCTTGGGCAATTCCGGGGAGAACACTTCTTTGTAGTCCTCTAAGACTTCTTGTATCTCCTTGGGAACGGGGCTGCCTTCTTGACTCTCGATGTCTTTCTTGATGTCTTTTGGCGTGATCAAGGCCAAAAGAAGCTCGTGTCCCTTCCTCACAAGTCTCTTGAGTTGGAGGGCGGACAATAGTATCTCGTGTGCCGGCTTCTGGATGTCTTGGGTCTGGATATTCTGGATTGCGCGCAAAATACAGATTCTTGAAGTGATGTCATTCTTGATCTTGATAGTACCGGTCCTCCAATCAACTTGGGGGTTGTGCTTGGTCAACCAAGGCGTCCCTAGGATGACGTCGTACTTGCCCAATTGCATGGGGGAGAACACTACTCTATCCTTGAAGGACTTGATAGAGAGTGCCAAGGGGTACGTCTTCTTGGAAGGGGTAGTATAGGAGAATCCATCGGGCATCATAATCTCCTCGTCGTGGTCAAGAGTTCGCATAGTAATACCGTGCTTGGTGGCAAAATCTGCAGCAATGAAGTTGCCTTGAGCTCCGCTATCCACCAAGATGTGGACCTTCTCTCCTCCAAGGTAACCTCTCAAACTCATTGGGGCTGGAACGTCGTCTTCAACGGGGGTCTCCACCTCACTTGGCGTGTTGCCTTCTCGTGAAGTGGGTCTTGGGGTGGTAGGCTCCTGGCCTACCGGCGCTGTCCGTTTTTTGACAACTTTTTGGGGCATGAAAGTGCACGATGGCCCTTTTCCTTGCAATAAAAGCATAGTCCAGCCGTCATGAGAGCTTCTTTTTCAGCCGGGGAGAGTCTTGCTTTCACTCCTTGCTGGTTTCTTGCATCATAAGTGTCATTGGAGGGTCTTCCACTCTTCCGGGCAGCCGCGGGGTCCCTTTTAATAACTCCGATTTCCATGGGTGTGGGTCCAGATTCGGATGTGGAAGGGGCTGCGTACACCCGCGTCGTCGGTACCCGTGAAGATGAAGGCACGGAGTGCTTGAAATCCAAGGTATCCACCTTTTGGGCCACTTCAATGATCTTTGAGAAGTCCGTCAAGTCGCGTAACTCCACTTCCTTTGCCACCTTGGGTTTGAGGCCAAAGATGTAGCGGTCAATCTTCTCCTCGAGAGACATGTTGGGGATCTCAAGAGTGAGGGCGTGAAATCTGGATGTATACTCTTGAACGGACGTCGTTTGCTTGAGATGGTGGAGCTTTCCTCGGGCAATCTTCTCCGCATTGATGGGCATGAATTGCTTCTTGAGGGCCTCACGAAAATCTGCCCATCTTGCATATGATGGTGGGGGCTCTTGGCCGAGCATGGGGTGCGCCATAGCTTGATATATAGCCGCTTGATAGTTACGCCACCATGATGTTGCTGCTCCTCTAAGTAAGGTAACGGCAAAGGGAACGTAGTCCTCCTCGGGTACTTCAAGGAATGCGAGGTACGTCTCCACTTGGTAGAGCCATAAATTCAGGTTGGCACCTTTCCCGGGGTTGAAAGTGTCGGGTTTGCCGGGCTTGATGAGTTTCCTTGCTCTCGTTGGCTCTTGTGGAGGCGCTTGAGCCGGGGCTGGATTTTGAGCATTGCTCGCAATAGGGGCAACCATGGCAGCCATAGCTTCTCTTGACGCTTGCACGGTTGCTTCATAGGTGGCCAAGCCCACTTGGTTGTGGACGGTCATTAGGAAGGCTGCCCACTCATTTGCGGGAACTCCTTGTGGTGGGGTCAACTTTGCTATAGCGGCTGCCACGGGATTTGACGGTGCTCCTCCTTGTGGTGCTTCTTGTTGTTGGAGATTTCCTTGAGTAGGCTCTCCCATCGACGCTGGAGGAGGGTGTGCTCCTCCTTGTGGTGCTTCTTGTTGTTGCAGATTTTCTTGAGTGGGCTCTCCCATCGGCGCTGGAGGAGGGTGTCTTGGAGAGGAAGGGCTTCCTTCGAAAGCTTGCTGTTGGTCTTGAGGATCGGCCATCTTCTTGTGCTACCAAAGTGCCTAGCTCCGATACCACTGTAGTGAAACAGATAGATAAAGTACTTAGTAAAACAGAATACTTTATCTATTCAAGACAAGGATCTTTGAACACAAGTGGTAGCTTCTTGAAAGAGAGATGGCTTCTTGAAAGTTAATATATTTCTGGATTTTGGCAAGTACAAGAGTGATTCTGGAATGTCTTTCTATGTTCTAGCTCTTGTTTATATACTTGCTACATAAGTAATTTCTAGGAAGGTGTATGTTGATGTGTTGGCACCCAACACATCCCAAAACTTGCCACCTCTTTCTAGAATAATGTACACATGTCCTTTTGACCTAAAAATGGCACATTTGACTTTTGCCACATGGAGTTCTTCTAGGTCTTTCCTCTAACTTTGAAAATGCCTTGGAAGGTTCAAAGGACATGAACCAAGTTACTAGAGTACCTATTCACACTTGACTCCACACAATACTACTCCAAATGTATTTGAAAACATTAAAATATATGCAAACTAATATATAATAACTCAAATCACTACACATATCTTCCAAGTCATTGTAAGTCCACTTGTCCATAATGACGTGGCTAACCTGGCACCCTTTTTCCCCCTCTTCTTAGTATTTTGTTTACTCCCTTCTCAATACTGCTTCGTACACATTTCAAAACTAAAAGTGAAAGTTTAACTTGCAAGGAACATTTTTGAGCTTCGCATCCTTAGAGTTTATAGTCGCATTTTCTTCAAATCAAAAGTGAAAGTCAAAGTATAATGGTATTTACTTAGTTTATTGTTGTTTGTTTTTTACCTCCATTGTACCACGTGATCTTTATGCCAAAATCTTTGAAAGGTGTTAATTATAAATCCCAAGACTATACTTGGACCTTTGCCTCTTACCAACCCGCGGTACTAATAACAGAACGCTCTGATTTTTTTTAGCAAATCTTAAGGTCATTACATGCGGGGAAAATAGTGGTTTATCTTGTTCGAGACGTCTTGAACCTGCAATCGAGCACCTAAGACGCTTCATGTGGTCTACTTGAGAGCATCTCCAAGCTTGCGAATTGGTCGGTTCAAAGCTCCACGCGCTTGTGTGCTTGAGCACCCTTTAAACTAACGTGCATTGTCATCCAATTGCTCATGCATTGAAGCAACTATCAAGTTAATGCCCTTGACGCGAACTCGATTTGAAGGAGCGTTTCAAAACGACTTTAGGAGTGTCAAATAAATTTGCGTCTTATACCTTATTCTACTAAATTCCAAACTTTGTAGTTAGTTTGTAAGGTCATAGGTTTATAAAGTGCATTTTTGAGTTTTATGAAAGTATGTTTTGATTGCATAGTAGTGTAGAGTGCATTTTTGTGGTCATTTTGATATAAAGTTCATTGAATTTGGTCAAGTATTGAGAGAGTTATGGATTTCCGAAGTTTAATAAGTTTTGAGATCGGTTGACGACTGTCCTTAATTCGCGGTGAGCGCGACCGTCGGATTGACTGACAGCGTCGAGCGATTTGGCCCGTTAGAATGAACTCGAACCTTCACGTAAGTTCGGCTGACGCGGAGTGCCGACTAGGTCGATTTACCTAGAAGTTTCGGTTAAGCCTAGCGCGTCTAAGATAGAATATTCTAGTAATGTCGATGCATGTATGTGGACGTCGTATTCGGCCCGACACGTCAAATTAGACTGATCTGGCTTTCTCACGAACATTCTGGAAGGGACGATTTGACGAACACTTGGAAAATCCGTAGCTTCCTCCTAGAGAGGAGCACTTAGGCAGAAAATTATAAATAGGCATAACTTCTTTGTTTCTTATCAATTTTCAAGTCTGTAATTTTCTACGGGTTTGTGATGACAAGGCCTTTCATCCTACATCATTTGTGAGCAGTTTCTTGCTACTCAAAATGTTGAGTAATTTTCCTAAGCTTTCTTAGTGATATGCTACTGCACTCTCTAGTATGATTGCAACTAGCTCCTTTCCTCGTGAGTTACTATGCTTCCACTAGGGCACTCTGTCCCTTTCATCTGGAATTGGAGCTGGGCTAGTTTGCATATTATATTATGGAGTCGCAGTCGGCAGCTGGAGGAGGCGAACATGTCGAGCATGTTGAGCGCGCGGGGCAGCAGGCAGCACCAACAATGACCAGAGAGCAACAAGAGATGCAAGCGATGCTAAGGCAAATGGCAAATGCAATTGGAGGAGAAGTCTACACCCAGTTTCAACAAAATATGCGCGCGGAGGTGGAGAGAATGGTGCGAGTTGTTATGGGGAACGCCGCTTCGACGAGTTCGGCACCTGCACCTGTTGTACCACCGATTCATGTTAACCCAGTGGTGCAACCAGTTATTCCACCCGCATCAGGAGTGCGTGCGCCTAAGCCTGAAGTTTATACTAAAGAGCGTGGATTGCCGCCTGTTCATCAATGGATTTTTGGAGTGAAGAAGTTTATGGAGTATTCTGCGCTCACGCCCAACAGGCAAGTCGCCTTTGTCATAACTTTACTGCAGAAGAGTGCTGGAGCTTGGTATGAGCGACAGGAGCAGCTGTCTGGAGTTCCTGCTGCTGTTGATTTGCTATTTGAAGGCTTGAAGAGGCAATTTCAACCTATTGCACCCGAAGCTACCGCTCGAGATCTATTGGTGCGCCTTTGTCAGCGAGGAAGCGTTCAGGAGTATGTATCGCGCTTCAACGAGCTGGTGCTTCAATGTCCATCCATGCACGAGTCGGAGATGATGGGCAAGTTCAAGAGGGGACTCAAGCCAACTGTGGCCAAGGAAGTGGCGCTCAAGGACCCTACCAGTCTTGGAGAAATGATGGCATTGGCAACAAGGGTCAACGCTGTGGAGTATAGTCAGAGGCAGTGGGGCAGCCACAACTTTGCAGGATATCAACACTTTGGATCTCAAGCGCAAAGTACGAGTGTTCAAGGTCCAGTACCTATTGAGTTGGGACTTGTTCAGAACCAGCGCAGGCAACAGAATTACAAGCCGAGAGGACCCTGCTATAATGGTGGCAAGCTTGGACATATGGCTCGAGACTGTCATGTGAAGGCGAAGCACCCTCAACAGCAGGAAAAACGAGGACGCCAGTAAGTCGTTGTGGGGTGTCTACTGGCGTGAAGACGAGAACTCACAAGGAGGTTATCTTCAGGAGCCTGCCGAGAAGCGAAAGACGAGATGTTGACAAGCCTATCATCGTGGAAGGAGTGGTCGACGGCAACAAGGCGAAGTGTATGGTCGACAGTGGCGCAAGTGCAAATTTTGTGCACAAGAAGCTGGTGAAACAGTGGCGAATCCCTGTGCAGAAGCATTATGAGCCTAAGGAGGCAATTTTGGCGAATGGGCAGAAACTCAAGTGTGGTGCACCTACGGAAGCTATTCACGTGGAAGTAGCGGGGCACCGGAGTACTGAAGTTATGGAGCAGGCAGAGTTGGGTCACCATGAGGTGATATTGGGCCGACCATGGCT
>WELA01010381.1:212706-245418 GCA_009602735.1 Mesotaenium endlicherianum
ATTGGGCCGACCATGGCTAAGAAAAGCCAACCCTCAAGTGCACTGGAGCACAGGACAAGTGAAGGTCCAAAGGTGTAGTGAAACAGATAAATAAAGTACTTAGTAAAACAGAATAGTTTATCTATTCAAGACAAGGATCTTTGAACACAAGTGGTAGCTTCTTGAAAGAGAGATGGCTTCTTGAAAGTTAATATATTTCTGGATTTTGGCAAGTACAAGAGTGATTCTGGAATGTCTTTCTATGTTCTAGCTCTTGTTTATATACTTGCTACATAAGTAATTTCTAGGAAGGTGTATGTTGATGTGTTGGCACCCAACACATCCCAAAACTTGCCACCTCTTTCTAGAATAATGTACACATGTCCTTTTGACCTAAAAATGGCACATTTGACTTTTGCCACATGGAGTTCTTCTAGGTCTTTCCTCTAACTTCGAAAATGCCTTGGAAGGTTCAAAGGACATGAACCAAGTTACTAGAGTACCTATTCACACTTGACTCCACACAATACTACTCCAAATATATTTGAAAACATTAAAATATATGCAAACTAATATATAATAACTCAAATCACTACATCACCCCCCCGATAGAAAAAGCGACGTCTCGGCGCGTCAAGTCAGGTCTTACACATGTGGAGCAAACTAGTCAACAGTTTCAAGTCAGATGCCACACATGTGAAGAGGACTAGTCAAAGGCGCCAAGTCAGGTGCTACACATGTAAGGTAGACTAGGCAAGGTCGTAGGTGGTGTGACCTTATTGGCTAGCCTACTCCTTAATGATAAAGAAAATTGTACAAGTTGGCCCAGAATCTGCCACGAACTCAAAAATTCATAGCGGCCACAGAACTGCTCCAAATCTGAAAATTCGAGTGCCAGACGGACCGCGTCGGAGAACTCTACCGGGTCACCAAATTTGAGAGCATTCTCATTTCTGGAGTGTCGTTGAGAGCTGAGAGAGTAGGCACTCCTCCAAATCTGTGCAGAAACTTCTGAAAATCATAAGTCCTTCTATACTTCTCCAAATTCTGCAAACTAAGTCTCAAACTGGGCGCTGTAAGATGTTCTACCAGAGTCTTGAGTTTCAGAGCATTCCAAGTTCAGGGGAGGGCACAATGTCAGAAGGCATATTCTGCCCTAACAATGCCAGCAGCCTGACCCCCTTCTACTTAGAGCATCATATCTCTCTCACCAGTGCTCCAAATTGAGCAAACTTGGACTCTAAATGACCGGCTACTCATGGACTACAGCCAGGTAAATTTTCAGAATTTATTATGCAGAGACCTATTACCAGTAGCAGTTTTAGTTTTCTGTCCAGAAACTGCGAGAAGAGAAGAGTGTCTAATGTCAATTTTTCCTCTTTCTTGTTCTTGCAGGCTGCCTCCAAGGGGTCTTCTGCTGCTTCTTGATGGTGGCAGGCTGCCTCCCTGAAGTCTTCGGGCTTCTAGTAGAGAGACTTGGGGCTGGTCCAAGATGGGGGTTGGCGGCATGGAAGCGCTTCAACTTTCTCTGAACTTTGTCAAGGTAGTGCGCCGCCACCCAACTATTCTCCGAATCTGGATATCCTTTCCACTTGATCAAGTATTGCTGCTGTCTCCTGAAATTTCTCATAGCCACTATGTCTTCCACTTCGTACTCCAAATGATCATCCACTATTGTTGGGGCTGGTGGGGTTGTCACACGTCCTGGGAACTTGTTGTCGGGTTGCACATATGGCTTGAAGAGGGAAGCGTGGAATACGGGGTCGATGTGCATAGTCTGGGGAAGTTCTAGCTTGAAAGCAACGGGGTTGACTTGCTGGATAATCTTGAAGGGTCCCAAATACTTGGGAGAGAACTTGCTGCCGGCAGGCCTGTTGTTCAGGGAAATGTTCTTGGATGATAGTAACACGTTGTCACCCACTCTGTACGTAATTTCTCTTCTGGATCTGTTCGCCACTCTTGCTTGAGCATCTTGCGCGTGTTGTAGAGCTTTCTTCGCTGCTGTAAGGGCTGCTTCTAATGTCTCCATAAAATCTGTGGCTGCAGGTACTTCATCATGGCCAGCCGTGAAGCTCAGTGGCGTGGTCGGATGGAAGCCATAGTTGAGGAAGAATGGGGACTCTTGGGTAGAGGCCTGCGTAGTGTTGTTGTAGGCAAACTCGAGGGGGGTCAAGTACATGTCCCAGTCTTGCTCGAGGGTAGACACGTAGGCCTTTAGAGAGGTCTTTAGGGTACGATTCATACGCTCGGTTTGCCCATCTGATTGTGGGTGGTAGGCAGTAGACATATCCAGCGATGTACCCAAGTTCTTGAAGAGATTTTTCCAGAAATGGCTTGTGAATCTTGGATCTCTATCTGACACAATTCTTGATGGTAGTCCATGGAGTCGGAAGATGTTGTCAAAGATGAGTCTTGCAAGTTGTGGTGCTGTAGCCTTAGTCGTCGTGGGAATAAAATGAGCCATCTTGGTAAGTCTGTCCACCGCCGTGAGTATTGCATTATGGCCTCGAGGTGTCACGGGCAAGTCCACGATAAGGTCCATTGAGATGTCCGTCCATTGTCTTTCGGGGATTGGTAGTGGTTGGAGGAGTCCTCCCGCCTTTTGCGATGATGGCTTGATTCTTTGGCATGTGTCACAGCTCCTGCAGTACTCCTTGACTTGCTTAGACATGCCTGGCCAACAATAAGTCCTAGCTAGAACGCCCGTGGTCCTTAGGATTCCAAAGTGTCCTCCAAGAGGGTTGTCGTGTGCTTCTCGTAGAAGCAAGAGCCGGAGGTCTAAGTCATTAGGAACACATCTCTGGCCCGTATCTTGCCTCACCCAATAATTGCCTTCTTGCTTCTTGCATGGGTCCAAGGCTGCTTCTCCGTTCTTGTAGTAAGGGTCTCTTTCATAGGCGGCTGAAAATCGAGCTTCCAGATCTGTCTTCAGGGATACCATCACTGCATTTAATTGCAGTCTTGAGAGGGGGTCAGCCGGGTTTGTCTTGCCGGGCTGGTACTGAATCGTGATGTTGTATTGTTGCAAGTATCCGCTCCATCTTGCTTGTCTCCTTGAGAGATACGGCTGCGTTTGGAGGTGCTTTAACGCCTCGTGGTCCGTGGTGACCAGTACTTTGCGTCCTTCAACGTAGCAGCGCCAAACCTTCAAGGCATGTACAATCGCCAATGCCTCTCGCTCCGTGGTTGTATAATTTTGCTCGGCTGGATTTAGCTTCCTTGACTCGTAGGCGATGGGCTGCAGTCCCTTGCCTTGGTCTTGAAGCAGGATTGCTCCTATTGCATAGGAAGATGCATCGGTGATGACGTGGAAGGGCCAATCTGGGTTTGGACTTGGGAGTGTGAGCACCGGGGATGTGGTCAATCTTCGCTTTAACTCTTGAAATGCCTCTTCCTCTTTCTCGGTCCATGTATATAGCCTGTCCTTCTTGAGTAGATCTGTCAGGGGGGCTGCTATGTGCGAGAAGCCTTGGATGAATTTTCTGTACCAATTGGCAAATCCCAAGAATGACTGGAGTTCTTTCTTGGTCGTGGGGGTTGGCCATTCCTCCACCACCGTGGTCTTCTTGGGGTCTATCTTGATGCCATCAGCAGTCACGTGGAGACCTAGGAACTCCACTTCTTGTTTGGCAAACTCGCATTTTGACTCCTTCGCAAACAGCTTGTTTTGCTTCAATACTTCAAGGACTTCTTTCAAGTGTCTCGCATGCTCTTCAAGGGTCTTGCTGTAGATAAGGATGTCATCGATGAATACCACCACAAATCTGTCCAACATGGGCTGAAATATGGTGTTCATCATAGTCATGAAAGTTGCTGGCGCGTTGGTGAGTCCAAATGGCAGGACCATGAACTCAAAATGTCCATATCTTGTCCTGAATGCCGTCTTCTCTATGTCCGGTTCTGCGATGCGAATCTGGTGGTAGCCGCTCCGTAAGTCAATCTTCGTGAAGTACTTGGCTCCAACCAGCCGGTCCATGAGCTCATCCATGCGCGGCAGCGGGTATCGATTCTTGATGGTGATCTTGTTGAGGGCGCGATAGTCCACACACATCCTCAAGGTACCATCTTTCTTCTTGACAAATAGCACCGGGGCTCCAAATGGCGACTTGCTAGGTCGAATGAAGCCATGCTCCAGTAGCTCCTTGATTTGCTTCTTGACTTCGTCTAGCTCCGTGTATGACATTTTGAACGTAGGCCGAGAGATGGGCTTGCTTCCGGGCTCCAACTCTATCTTGTGGTCTACGAATCTTTTGGGGGGTAGGCCCTTGGGCAATTCCGGGGAGAACACTTCTTTGTAGTCCTCTAAGACTTCTTGTATCTCCTTGGGAACGGGGCTGCCTTCTTGACTCTCGATGTCTTTCTTGATGTCTTTTGGCGTGATCAAGGCCAAAAGAAGCTCGTGTCCCTTCCTCACAAGTCTCTTGAGTTGGAGGGCGGACAATAGTATCTCGTGTGCCGGCTTCTGGATGTCTTGGGTCTGGATATTCTGGATTGCGCGCAAAATACAGATTCTTGAAGTGATGTCATTCTTGATCTTGATAGTACCGGTCCTCCAATCAACTTGGGGGTTGTGCTTGGTCAACCAAGGCGTCCCTAGGATGACGTCGTACTTGCCCAATTGCATGGGGGAGAACACTACTCTATCCTTGAAGGACTTGATAGAGAGTGCCAAGGGGTACGTCTTCTTGGAAGGGGTAGTATAGGAGAATCCATCGGGCATCATAATCTCCTCGTCGTGGTCAAGAGTTCGCATAGTAATACCGTGCTTGGTGGCAAAATCTGCAGCAATGAAGTTGCCTTGAGCTCCGCTATCCACCAAGATGTGGACCTTCTCTCCTCCAAGGTAACCTCTCAAACTCATTGGGGCTGGAACGTCGTCTTCAACGGGGGTCTCCACCTCACTTGGCGTGTTGCCTTCTCGTGAAGTGGGTCTTGGGGTGGTAGGCTCCTGGCCTACCGGCGCTGTCCGTTTTTTGACAACTTTTTGGGGCATGAAAGTGCACGATGGCCCTTTTCCTTGCAATAAAAGCATAGTCCAGCCGTCATGAGAGCTTCTTTTTCAGCCGGGGAGAGTCTTGCTTTCACTCCTTGCTGGTTTCTTGCATCATAAGTGTCATTGGAGGGTCTTCCACTCTTCCGGGCAGCCGCGGGGTCCCTTTTAATAACTCCGATTTCCATGGGTGTGGGTCCAGATTCGGATGTGGAAGGGGCTGCGTACACCCGCGTCGTCGGTACCCGTGAAGATGAAGGCACGGAGTGCTTGAAATCCAAGGTATCCACCTTTTGGGCCACTTCAATGATCTTTGAGAAGTCCGTCAAGTCGCGTAACTCCACTTCCTTTGCCACCTTGGGTTTGAGGCCAAAGATGTAGCGGTCAATCTTCTCCTCGAGAGACATGTTGGGGATCTCAAGAGTGAGGGCGTGAAATCTGGATGTATACTCTTGAACGGACGTCGTTTGCTTGAGATGGTGGAGCTTTCCTCGGGCAATCTTCTCCGCATTGATGGGCATGAATTGCTTCTTGAGGGCCTCACGAAAATCTGCCCATCTTGCATATGATGGTGGGGGCTCTTGGCCGAGCATGGGGTGCGCCATAGCTTGATATATAGCCGCTTGATAGTTACGCCACCATGATGTTGCTGCTCCTCTAAGTAAGGTAACGGCAAAGGGAACGTAGTCCTCCTCGGGTACTTCAAGGAATGCGAGGTACGTCTCCACTTGGTAGAGCCATAAATTCAGGTTGGCACCTTTCCCGGGGTTGAAAGTGTCGGGTTTGCCGGGCTTGATGAGTTTCCTTGCTCTCGTTGGCTCTTGTGGAGGCGCTTGAGCCGGGGCTGGATTTTGAGCATTGCTCGCAATAGGGGCAACCATGGCAGCCATAGCTTCTCTTGACGCTTGCACGGTTGCTTCATAGGTGGCCAAGCCCACTTGGTTGTGGACGGTCATTAGGAAGGCTGCCCACTCATTTGCGGGAACTCCTTGTGGTGGGGTCAACTTTGCTATAGCGGCTGCCACGGGATTTGACGGTGCTCCTCCTTGTGGTGCTTCTTGTTGTTGGAGATTTCCTTGAGTAGGCTCTCCCATCGACGCTGGAGGAGGGTGTGCTCCTCCTTGTGGTGCTTCTTGTTGTTGCAGATTTTCTTGAGTGGGCTCTCCCATCGGCGCTGGAGGAGGGTGTCTTGGAGAGGAAGGGCTTCCTTCGAAAGCTTGCTGTTGGTCTTGAGGATCGGCCATCTTCTTGTGCTACCAAAGTGCCTAGCTCCGATACCACTGTAGTGAAACAGATAGATAAAGTACTTAGTAAAACAGAATACTTTATCTATTCAAGACAAGGATCTTTGAACACAAGTGGTAGCTTCTTGAAAGAGAGATGGCTTCTTGAAAGTTAATATATTTCTGGATTTTGGCAAGTACAAGAGTGATTCTGGAATGTCTTTCTATGTTCTAGCTCTTGTTTATATACTTGCTACATAAGTAATTTCTAGGAAGGTGTATGTTGATGTGTTGGCACCCAACACATCCCAAAACTTGCCACCTCTTTCTAGAATAATGTACACATGTCCTTTTGACCTAAAAATGGCACATCTGACTTTTGCCACATGGAGTTCTTCTAGGTCTTTCCTCTAACTTTGAAAATGCCTTGGAAGGTTCAAAGGACATGAACCAAGTTACTAGAGTACCTATTCACACTTGACTCCACACCATACTACTTCAAATATATTTGAAAACATTAAAATATATGCAAACTAATGTATAATAACTCAAATCACTACAAAAGGCGTGATGGTCGAATGGAGACAGCAAAACAGGTGGAGGTAAATACGACCACAAGTAACTGTCTTCTGTCGAGCCTGCAAGTTAAGAAGCTATGCAGGGCGAATCAGGTGAAGGAGATGTACCTTGTTTCGGTGGCCCTGGCCAGGTCATCAGATGGAGCAAGCGTGAATCCTAACAGGCTGGGCGAATGTACATCGCCAGAGGAGCAAGTAGTGGTGTCTCATTCCCTTGCTCAGAAGGAGCAGAGCCCAACTGCTCAAGAGAAGAAGCCTGCTGAGATGCCTGCCCAAATTAAGGCGCTGTTGGAGGAGTTCAAGTGCGTATTTCCTGAGGAGCTACCTGCAGGATTACCTCCACAGAGAGCTATGGAGCACAAGATCGAGTTGGAACCAGGGAGCAAGCCACCAGTGAGACCCGCCTATCGTCAATCGTTTGCGGAATTGGATGAGTTGAAAAAGCAGCTGACGGAGTTATTGGAGAAGGGATTCATCCGACCCAGCGAGTCTCCATTTGCAGCGCCAGTCTTATTTGTCAAGAAGAAGGATGGGACTATGAGGATGTGTGTCGACTACCGGGCACTCAACAAGGTCACTATCAAGAACAGGTACCCACTTCCACGAGTGGACGAGTTAATTGACAGGCTTGTCGGGGCAAAGTATTTCTCGAAGATTGATTTGAGGAGTGGCTATCACCAGGTTCGGATTGCGGAAGGAGACGTTCAGAAGATTGCTTTCAGGACTCGCTATAATTTGTTCGAGTTTACAGTCATGCCTTTTGGATTGACTAATGCACCTGCTACATTCATGGGACTCATGAATAGTATCTTCAGACCCTACTTGGACGAGTTTGTGGTGGTATTTTTGGACGACATCCTGATCAATTTGAAGACCTTGGAAGAGCATGTGGAGCATCTGAGGAAGGTGTTGGAGGTCTTGAGAGATCAGAAGCTGTATGGGAAGATGAGCAAGTGCGAGTTTTGTCTCAAGGAGGTGGAGTTTCTTGGACACATAGTGGGAGCTGAAGGAGTCAAGGTGGGTCAGAAGAAGGTGCAAGCAGTCAGAGATTGGCCGGTGCCTGCTGATATTCATCAACTCAGGAGTTTCCTTGGCATGGCAAATTATTATCGACGCTTCATTGAAGGATTTGCCAAGGTGTGTGCACCGCTCACGGACATGTTGAAGAAGCAGGAGAAGTGGCTATGGGGTGACAAGGAGCAGCAAGCCTTCGAGAAGATTAAGGAGCTGTTGACACAGGCACCTGTGTTGGCAATTGCTACTCCAGAGCTTCCTTTACCATCATCACGGATGCATCAAATTTCGCAGTGGGAGCCATTCTTCCCCAGGACCAGGGCAAAGGATTGCAGCCTGTGGCATATGAGAGCAGGAAGTTGAGGCCTGCGGAGCAGAACTATGCAGCACACGAGCGGGAGATGTTGGCTATTATCCAGGCTTTAAGGATTTGGCGATGATATGTGGACGGCCGGAAGGTGTTCATCTAGACCGACCACAAGAGCTTGGAGAAGTTTATGACGCAACCAACGTTGACACCAAGACAGGCAAGGTGGATGGAGTTTCTGCAACATTTCAACCACAAGATTGAGTATTTACCTGGGAAGATCAACCCTGCAGATGCCTTATCCAGAAGGTGTGACCTTGCAGCTGTCTCGGTCATCAACGAGAGTAGGGACTTCAAGGAGAAGCTTCAAGGAGGTTATGAGGAGGATCCAGAGTTTGCTGATGGTGGAGCAGCTGAGTCCAACACCAGTATGCAGAAGGAGGACGGCATATGGTAATATGGTGATTCCAAGAGAGTTGAAATGAATCGACTTACCAAATAGGCGATTAACAATTAATAAAGATCTTTATATCAGCAAGTAATCTTATGGTATTTCCGTTAACTAGTTAAACGGCAAAGGACAATACACTAGCGGGGAATAATACTCGTAAGTCAAATGCGAGTAAACTAGCATCAATGATGCAAATCAGTAAACTCATACATAAGCAAGGTTAGAAGACAGTGCGTATCAATGGCTTCTCGCCTTGGATTCAGAGTTCTCTCAGTAAGCTGTACAAGAGAGTTGGCCTCGTTTCCGAATGCCGAACTCGAGAGCAATGCCTAGCGTATGTACATGGAATGAGTTTACTGTTCAACGGTCAGTGCGATGGCACCGCCTACCCGGGAGTTAACCACGTTGGTAGGACCTCGGTTAACCAAATCCACCGCCATCTCCCATCATCCCGAATAGCCATCCATCATAGGGATGTCATCTGGCCATTCATCTAGCATATCGCACTTAGATGCATATCAAGGCAGTTCGCTGCTACCGAGTACGGAAGTCAGCTGGCTGTCAAAGAATGTGTCAGCAAGCTGACTTAAGTTGACTTCAGCCTGCTGCTTTCGGCCGAGTCATTAAACTGATAATTATGTAAAGTCCAGCAGACTGACTATTAACTAAAGTTCAGCAGGCTGAACTTAATTAACTATTATATTTAAATGAATATTATATCCACTAATATACTGATTCATTACAATCCCTCCAACTTAACTTGTTGTCGCCTCGACAACATTAAACTGCAGAAGTTTTAAATAAGGGAACTGAACCTGACCAGCCTCCCTTACTGACTGCCTCTTCAGCGTGTCACCTTAAGGGGTTGTTCCTGGGGCTTCAGGGTCAGGAGACGGAGATCTGGACCTAGATCTGGACAGCCCTCTAGGTCTGTCAGCTGGCCTTCTAAAGAACCCTGTTTGCTCTAAAGTTGGCCCTCGAGGAGAACGGAGGATGGTGGCCTGCTCTTCAACCACTTGGGTGTTGATTCCCACATAGACAGGCATTCCAGTAGGATGCTGAAATACATTGGCTAGAGGTACATGCCCCTGAGCGGAGGGGGAGGCTGGCATACCTCTGGCCCACCCGCGTGTCCCTCTTCTGGCACCCCTGTCCTCTGGGGATTTCTGTCTGTGTCTGCTGCCCAGTACAGTCAGATCAGCTTCTTCCCCTGCTTGGGCAGGTGGGCTGGGGGAGCGAGCGCGGGGTCCAGTTGTCGCCATAACGGGGATCACATTCCACACACCTGATCGTGGTTCTTTAGGAAGTGCCACTGCCTGTCCCTGGGTATCCTGAGTACCTGCTGCTGATGCTTCTCCTCTGCCTTGTTCTTCTTCCTCATCCTCCTCATCCTCCTCCTCGGAGAGAGTAGGGGTCTCGTCCACTAAGTCGTCCTGCTCCCTAGTAGACATGGAGTAGTCTACCGACCTCCCTTTCTTAGGGCGCGCTGGAGGTTGCTTGGCCTTCAGCCTACTGATATCTATCCGGCCTGCATTCTTTGCCCATTTGACAAAGGCATGCTTTCCCTTAGAGAAGTAGTCTCTTCCCCTCCTCCTATGTTCCTTGGTCTCTGCATTCATATTGCTCAGGCATCCATTCAGCCTGGGGTCCCAAGGGGCAATGTGAGGTGGTAGGATGAGATAGCCGTCTAGGCCATAGTGGAAGTCATCCGGTTGGGCTCGGTCACACTCCTGCTTCTTATTTGTGACGGTCATCCACCTCCAGTCTGTTGGCTGCTGGTAGTACTGGGGTCCGTGCTCAGCCTTCCTCAGTTTACACGGGAACCAGTGGGGAGAGAACATCTGCTGTCCTGCTTCCCTGGCCAAGTACTCCCAGCTCCTTCTCTCAACTTCATTGTAAGCTGGCAGGAGTGTGAGGTAGAATACCGTATCCTTAAAGCTATCGGGCCGCATGCTCACCATCCGGATGAGTCTCTGATCTCCCACTATTCCCGGTATGGGGACCGGCTTGTCCTCTGAATCATCTGCGAGATACCGGGCCTGCTCTGCTGTATAGCCCACCATCTTAGCATAATCTTCGTAAAGGACCACGCCGGTGTGTGTCTCGATGTACCTGTCCAGTGCTGTAGCTCCTTCCTTCTGTAGCAGTGTTGTCTGTTCCAGCCTGTTGATCTCCTGGGCTGCCAGCAATGCTTCCTTCAGGTTATCGAAGTTTTGGCCACCCACCACAGTATACCTGTAAGTGGCCAAGCTCTTCTGTCTGTCCGCTTCAATCTTTTTTCTTTTCTCCTCTTCTGCCGCTGCCGCTTCTTCTTGCTGTTTCTTCTGTCTCTCCTCCTCAGCCTTCCTGAGGTTTTCCGCTTCCTGATCCTTCTTCCTCTGTGCCTCTTCTGCCGCCTCTTGTTGTTTGCGGACCCTTTCTTGTTCTCTCCTGGTGAGGGACGTCGCCGCCAGCTCCTTCTGGTATTGCTCCATTGTCCTCCTGGCTTCTTCTGCCTTGCGCTTTCTGTCCTCCTTTTGTGTGGTGGGCGCCATCCTGCACATGTAACCAGGGCACAAGTTAGTAGGATATGGACCTTTGTCATAGGGATTGCAGGAAGTATGTTAGTATTTAGTATAGTGGCTTCGCTGCTGTTTACCTTACAGGATGATTGCTAAAAGTTGACGTAGTTGCGATGCGCTACACATAAACGTATGAGTGTGTTTTTATCGCTCTCGCTCACTAACTGTCATATATTTTCCCCTCCAACTTAAATGGAGACAGGACCGCCTGTCACCTTCCCGTGTCAACTGAAATGACAGTTATGGAGGGACTCCAGCGGCCCGAAGGTGGAACCGTGTCAACGCCCCTTTGGCATTGGTCAAGTGGTCCTTAAACTCCCAAGTGTCCCCCGAGGCATCGTAACCCTTCCATCGAATGAGGTATTTCATGACATATTTAGACGATCGACGGACCGAGCGAGCGTCTAAAATTTTATCGACCTCATATTCCTCAGGGTCTCCGTCCCGTAAAGCGGGGACCGGTCCCGGTTGGACAGGGAACCGACCTGTGAACAGTGTATCCCCTTTGATGTATGGTTCCAGGAAGGAGACATTAAAGACCGGGTGCCCCTTGTATTTAGCTGACATGTTCAGTTTGTAAGCATTCTGACCGACACGACGGACCACCGAATATGGACCGACCCAAACAGGGCCAAGCTTTTTCTTGACCACACCGGGGAGGTACAGGTGCTAAGAATGCAGTTTGACTAAATCCCCCTTGGAAAATGTCAGTTCACGACGGTGTTGATTAGCGTATTTTTGTTGGTTTTCTTGGGCCGTGTGCAAGTTTCGTTGGACTTCTGACAGGGGGTCAGCAAACTCCTGAGTTAACTGGAGGGAGACCGGGTTGTCAATCCCTTCAGGGTGAGTTAAGGATTCCCCTAGCACATCTAAAGGAGACTTAGGGACTCTACCCAGGCTGAGTTCAAAAGGAGTTTTGCCCGTTGACGCGTGCACCGCACTGTTGACCGCAAACTGATTTTGAGGTTACAGGTCATCCCAATTATCTTGTTTTTGGTTAATATATGCTCTCAGCACCTCTTGCAGAACTCGATTAGTTCTTTCAGTCTGCCCATCAGTCTGAGGGTGGTTTGCTGTGCTGAGCAGCTGTTTGACTCCCATTAACCCCATTAAAGCTCTCCAGAACTTAGAGGTGAATTTTGAGTCTCTGTCTGAGATGATATTAGAAGGGAGCCCATGTTGGCATACTACATGGTTGTAAAACTGTCTCGCTGTTTCGAGTGCAGTCACTTTGACAGTTGTGGGAATAAAAATGACCATTTTTGTCAGTTTATCCACAACTACCAGTATTGAATCATGCCCGTTGGCAGTTCTTGGTAGTGAGACCACCCAGTCCATGGATATAGTTTCCCAGCGTCCCGCTGGGATGGGTAGCGGTTGCAAGAGACCTCCGGGTGGTGTGTGCCGAGACTTATTTCTCTGACACTGGTCACAGGACTTGACATATTTCAAGACCTCCCGGGGTAACCCCTCCCAATGATAATGTTTTGCCAGTTTGCCAACAGTTTTGGCCTGCCCCAAATGTCCACCCAGGAGACTGTCATGAGCTTGACTCAGTAAGAGAGACCTTATTTCCAAATTATCAGGAATGACCAGCTTCAGCCTGCCTGAAGTGGTTTCAGTCACCCAGACCCCTCCCTTGAGCTTATACTCGAGTGCGGTAGCACGACACATACCAGTACTGGGGCTGGGCTCAAATGTTGGGTCAAAAAGATAGGCTTTCCTAAGTTGCTCAAGGAAGGACTTTTTCACCTTTAGTGAAGTGAGTGCTCTCAGGACTTTATCTACAGCATGCTGACTAAAGTTCCTTTCTTGCAAGTCAGGTCTTCTAGAGAGTGCATCAGCAGGATTCAACTTCCCTGGTTTGTAGTCGATCTGGACTTGGAACTGCTCCAGCATCTGGCTCCAGCGGTTCTCCCTCCTCGACAGCTTGGACTTCTTCTGAAAGTGGGTCAGAGCTAGATGATCTGTAATCACCTTAAAAGCTTTACCATGTAAGTATGCTCTCCACTGTTTGAGTACATGAATGATAGCTAGCAGCTCTTTATCATGCACTGAGTAATTAATCTCCGCTGGATTAAATTTCATAGACTCATACAACACAGGATGCCACTCCTGCCGTACCTTACCATCCTTTGTGGTTTTGTCAGCAGGCTGCAACAAAATAGCACCCATGGCAAAATCAGAGGCATCAGTAACCACCTGCACCGGTTTGCTGGGGTCATACACGGCTAGCACTGGGGCAGAACAAAGGGCATCTTTAAGGGTCTGGAAGGCAGCCTGCTGCTCTTCCCCCCACACATACCCGATGTCTTTCTTAGTAAGGTCAGTCAGTTTACTGGCCTTTGTGGAATAATTCTCAATAAATCTCCTATAGTAGTTAGCCAACCCGAGGAAGGATCTAACTTCAGAGACAGACTGTGGTACTGGCCAGTCCCTTATGGTCTGGACTTTCTTAGGATCCACACTGATGCCCTCTTTACTGACAACGTGGCCTAAGAATTCAATACTTTCCTTAAAGAAATCACACTTGCTCATTTTAGCATACAAGTGATTTTTCCGCAGAGTGTCCAGCACTTTCTTTAAGTGTTCAGTGTGCTGAGCTTCATCTTTAGAGAAAATTAAAATATCATCCAGGAAAACTTGCACAAACTTATCCAAATAAGGTCTGAAAATGTCATTCATAGCACCCATAAAGGTAGCAGGAGCATTAGTCAGTCCAAATGGCATCACGTTGAACTCATAGTGTCCATAACGTGTGCGGAAAGCAGTCTTGTGTTCATCCCCCTCAGCAATTCTGATTTGATGATAACCACTCTTGAGATCTATCTTACTGAACACCTTAGCGCCAGACAGGGTATCAAGCAAGTCCTCGATTCTGGGTAAAGCATACTTGTTCTTTACTGTAATTCTGTTCAGGGCTCTGTAATCCACACACATCCGCATACTGCCATCCTTTTTCTTAACAAATAGGATAGGTGCGCCGTACGGTGATTTACTGGGAGAAATGTAACCATTTTCCTCCAGCTCTGCAATCTGTGTTTTCAACTCCTCGCTCTCCAAATAAGACAAGCCATAAGTGCGTTGCCAGGGTGGCTGGCTACCAGGTAATAGATCAATCCTATGATCTACTTCCCTTTTAGGGGGTAGTCCTGGAGGCATGTTAAACACATCAGTGTACTGAGCAACAATTTTTGCAGCAGTAGGGTGCTCCGGAGGGCTTACCTTTTTCTCAACCACTTCTTCAGGTTGAGGAGGTACCTCTCTTAGCAGCAGACAGAACATTCTGTCTTCCTTCTGGTTCCAGCTTTTGACGAACTCCATTGCATTCAGCAACTTGCATCCTTCTGGAAGCCTCTTCTTTTCCTTCATTTGCCATCCACACAGGACAAGAGGAAGAGCACTGGTGGGTGCCAAGTCAGTCTGCCCATCACTGGCTCCTCTCACTTTAACTGTACCTCTGCTCCAACACACTTCAGCTTGATGTCTATTAAGCCAGGACCTGCCTAGCACGAGATCATAAAAGCCAGTGTTGAGTACCTCAAATGTAAGCGTTTCAGTTAGAACTGCAATGCCAGAACCTAACTGGACCTCAATAGGCTTGGTTATAACTCCTCCCGGGATACTTGAGGCATCTCCAAGGAATATTTTTCTATTCCCTTGGGTGACAGTAGGCAGCCTTAGCCGCTTAACTAAGTCCTTGTGAATAAAAGTATGTGACGCCCCTCCGTCAACAAATGCCCTCACCTTCCTACCTGCAATCATGCAATGCAGTAGGATAGGGGGGACTGTCTTTTCCTGACTTTCGCATTGTTCTCCTGACGTAGCAAAGAAATGTTGGACATCAGGTGGAACAAGAGCATCCAGAGTGTGCACTCTCTGGACGTCTATATTACTGATGGTCTCCTTTATCTGTTTGTCAGGCATGCATAGTGAATCCAGTTCAGCAGGACCCATAATACCTGCTACGAGGGCAGCTAGTGACGACTCACTATCTCTAGCATCCTCACAGTCAGTAGACTGGATTACTGACTGTTGCTGTCTTTTAAAGGCTGGTCTTTTCTCTCGACCTTAGGCAGGTGCTTGACCGGACACTGTTCTCTGTAGTGGCCTTTCTGCTGACAATGGTAGCAAGTAGATTTTGCTGAGGCTGGTCTCGGCTTAGTCCTACCACCACCCCTTCCATAGCCACCTCGAGAGGGACCACCTCTACCTCTAGACTGAATAGCATTGTACTCATACTCATATTCATCACCCTGATTATCCTCAGCCTGGTCTCCTTCAACTGCATTGTAGGAACCGTGGGGCTTTTTGACAATCTTAGACACCAAAGCGTTACTCTGGCGCTTGTGATTGAACTGCTGCTGATCCCAGGCGTCAGCATCCTGGATCAAGTCAGCCAGTTTCTCATACTTTTTCTCAGCAAAATGACCAGAGACCTCGGATTTCAAGCCATACCTGAAGTATGCTATCCTATACCGTTCTGGCAAATCAGGCTGCTTCATCATGTTCTCTTGGAACTTTTGAGCAAACTCAGCAACTGAAGTGGTCTGCTTCAGTGTCAGGGAGATCATCGCATAGATAGCTTTCTCCTGCTGGTTGATGACATCAAACTTCTCATGCAACTTCTCGACAAACTCTACCCACGTAGGGTCACCGAGTTGCCGAGCCTTACGCTCTTCCTTCCAGTAAAGCCACCAGTCTGCGGCACTGCCTTTCAGTAGCGCACCGGTGTGCCTGACCTTCTCGTAATCTTGCAGTTCTGGGTAGTTCTCCAGCCACTGCTCAACATCCGCGAGAAACTTGATCAGGTAATATTTTCTGTTTCCCTCAGGATCATAGTCCTGGGGAGGTTTCGGCTTGGGCTTACTAGGCCCTCGGCCACCACCACTAGTGGTGTGAGACCCCAGTTGGTCTCTGTCCCGGAGTAGGGACATTATGATTCTTTTGTCCTCCTGCTGGGACTGATACATGGTCGCCATTTGCGACTGCATCTGAACGAACAATGCTCCCAAGTCTACATTTTGGGGTGGTAGATTAGCAAATGCAGCAGCAGCATTGGCATCTACTCGCTGAGTAGTGTCCTCAACAATCCCTCTTGCTCCTGCAGCAGCAATTCCTGCCGCATTCAGCCGGTCACGTATTTGACCTAGGGGTACATTGAGTTGTACGGCAGGAGGTGGGTTCAGAACATTGGCCCTTGATGCCATAAGTTCTTCAACAGTGCGCTCGTCAGCTGGCTGTCCTTCCCTCCTTTGTATATCTTCAGCGGCCTTTGCTACTTGTTCAGCTTCTAGTCTGGCTATCTCCTCCTCAGCTTGCTGAGCTGCGACTGAGGCAATAGCAGCTGCCTCATCTGCAGCCTCCCTAGCTGCAGTATCCGCTACTGCTTCCGAATAGGTACGGTTTCCCGCTACATGGCTTTCCGCCTGGTTTTCGACATTCTCGTTATCCTGGTTCTCCATGTCTCGGGAGTTGCTAGTTTGAGACCTTGTCCTTACCATACAAAGAAGACTGTGATAACTGCTCCGATACCACTGAAATGAATCGACTTACCAAATAGGCGATTAACAATTAATAAAGATCTTTATATCAGCAAGTAATCTTGATGGTAATTTCCGTTAACTGGTTAAACGGCAAAGGACAATACACTAGCAGTGAATAATACTCGTAAGTCAAATGCGAGTAAACTAGCATCAATAATGCAAATCAGTAAACTCATACATAAGCAAGGTTAGAAGACAGTGCGTATCAATGGCTTCTCGCCTTGGATTCAGATCTCTCTCAGTAAGCTGTACAAGAGAGTTGGCCTCGTTTCCGAATGCCGAACTCGAGAGCAATGCCTAGCGTATGTACATGGAATGAGTTTACTGTTCAACGGTCAGTGCGATGGCACCGCCTACCCGGGAGTTAACCACGTTGGTAGGACCTCGGTTAACCAAATCCACCGCCATCTCCCATCATCCCGAATAGCCATCCATCATAGGGATGTCATCTGGCTATTCATCTAGCATATCGCACTTAGATGCATATCAAGGCAATTCGCTGCTACCGAGTACGAAAGTCAGCTTGCTGTCAAAGAATGTGTCAGCAAGCTGACTTATATGGACTTTCAGCCTGCTGCTTTCGACTGAGTCAGCAAACTGATAATTATGTAAAGTCCAGCAGACTGACTATTAACTAAAGTTCAGCAGGCTGAACTTAATTAACTATTATATTTAAATGAATATTATATCGACTAATATACTGATTCATTACAAGAGTGGTGGTACCTGACATCAAGGAGCTACGAGACTTACTACTAGCGGAGCATCATGATTGCTTATATGCTGGACACTTTGAAAGCGAGAAGACGGCAAGCGTGCTGAAGCGAGAGTACTATTGGAGAAATATGGACAAGGACATCGAGGAGTGGTTCAGGAATTGTGATGCGTGCCAGAGAAACAAGACACCAAACCAAAAGAAGGGAGGTACATTGCAATCCTGCCTATTCTAGAGTATCCTTGGGAGCAGATTGCTATGGACTTCATCACATCGTTACCAGTCAGTGGTCAAGGGCACGATGCAGTATGGGTTGTGTCTGATAGACTCAGCAAGATGGCTCACTTCATTCCCATGAAGGAGACTTCTACGGCAGCGGATGTGGCACGGCTATTCTTTGATCATATTTTCAGGCTACATGGGTTGCCGAAGGTGATTGTTTCAGATCAGGATCCAAGGTTTACTAGCAACTTTTGGCGGTCATTGTTTACTTCGATGGGGGCCAAGATGAGCACTTCCTATCACCCTCAGACAGACGGGCAGAGTGAGAGGCTCAACAGAACTCTCCAAGAGGTGCTCAGGAGTTTCACTATGGAGGATCCTTCAGAGTGGGACAAGAAGCTGCCAAGATTGGAGTTTGCCTACAACAACAGCATGCAGGGATCCACCAAGCAGTCACCATTCGCTATGGTTTATGGGCGAGAAGTATATCATCCAGGGAACATCTTGTTGGAGAAGGCCAAGGAGACTCAGGTTCCTACTACACAAGCTTTTATGGAGCAGATGGCCAACATTTGGGATATAGCGAAGACGTGTATTCGGGAGGCACAGGAAGAGCAGGTCAAGCATGCTAAAAAGCACAGGAGGGAAGTGACATTCCATGTGGGCGACAAAGTACTCTTGTCCACAGAGAACCTACCTTTTACAGGCAAGAGGAAACTGCGGGCATGATTTACAGGTCCCTTTGTAGTGCTCAAGCAGGTGAATCCAGTGGCCTACAAGTTGAAACTTCCTTCAGGCTAGCGTATCCATGATGTGTTCCATGTCAATTGTCTACAGCCATACGTTGACCCGAATGAAGGACATCCAGGACGACTACCTACACCGCCACCACCGGTCGAGATCGATGATGTATTGGAGTACGAAGTGGAGGCGATTGTCGGCGATCGACGAGTCAAGCGAGGTCAACAATTTGTCCAAGAGTATCTGGTCAAGTGGAAAGGCTACCATGCGGACGACAACACTTGGGAGCAAGAGGCCAACTTGACTCACTGTAAGAGTAAGTTGAGACGTTATCTGCAGAATGCGTCAAGGACGTCGCATCTTGAGGAGGGGGATGATGTAAGGTCATAGGTTTATAAAGTGCATTTTTGAGTTTCATGAAAGTATGTTTTGATTGTATAGTAGTGTAGAGTGCATTTTTGTGGTCATTTTGATATAAAGTTCATGGAATTTGGTCAAGTATTGAGAGAGTTATGGATTTCCAAAGTTTAATTAGTTTTGAGGTCGGTTGACGACTGTCCTTAATTCGCGGTGAGGGCAAGGGATTGACCGACAGCGTCGAGCGATCTGGCCCGTTAGAATGAACTCGAACCTTCACGTAAGTTCGGCTGACGCGGAGTGCCGACTAGGTCAATTTACCTAGAAGTTTNGTTTCGGTCTAGCCTAGCGCGTCTAAGACAGAATATTCTAGTAATGTCGATGCATGTATGTGGACGTCAATTCGGCCCGACACGTCAGATTAGACTGATCTGGCTTTCTCACAAATATTCTGGAAGGGACGATCTGACGAACACTTAGAAAAATCCGTAGGTTCCTCCTAGAGAGGAGCACTTAGGCAGAAAATTATAAATAGGCGTACTTCTTTGTTTCTGATCAGTTTTCACTTCTGTAAATTTCTACGGGTTTGTAATGACAAGGCCTTTCATCCTACATCATTTGTGAGCAGTTTCTTGCTACTCAAAATGTTGAGTAATATTCCTAAGATTTCTTAGTGATATGCCGCTGCACTCTTTAGTATGATTGCAACTAGTTTCTTTCCTCGTGAATTACTATGCTTCCACTAGGGCACTCTGCCCCTTTCATAGTTAATCTTTGACCGACAAACGCTTTGACTAACTTCAACAATTATACATTCTCGACTGTCTACAGGCAATCCTCTAACTTTTGAGCTAATGTCCCACATAAAACTCACCACCAATATCGCACATTGTGTTTGATCACCAACAGCCTAATCGAAAAACTATCCCGTTCGTCACTCACATCCTTTACGTTTTCACTTGCAACAATCTTATCGTGTTCAATATTAATTAGTGACTCAGGTCTTTGTTACTCTGGTTGTTATGAACTTGGATTTTGAATATGAGATCAATTTCGGATATTGGATTATAGGTTGTTGATATAAATCAAAATATTGGGTAGGTTTATTGTTGTTTGTAGATATACCTAGTTATTTGATGATGTATACATAAATCTGGGTAGATACTAGGTTGGTTTATTATTGTTCTAGATGTAATATAATAATGTTGACATAGACGTAAGTAGATATTGGGTAGGTAAAATGTTATTTTTGATAAATTTTGTTATTTAATATTTTAGGAATTCAAAGTTATCCAAAGTACAATGGCAAATCTTACAAGAAATAACTGAATTTGATGCGACCGACAACTTCAACACATTATGCAACTTGATCGACATTTAGGTTAACAATAGCGTCTTTTGACCAAAATCTAAAATTTAGATTGGGTTGGTAAATTGCGTCCACTCTATGTCAGGACAAATTGTACTCAAACTTGATAAAAAGCCTCTCAAGTTTTCGGAGCTCAAAATAAAAAATTGTTCAAAAGGTACTCAAGAAATGTGCTTCTTAAGGTGCCGATCTCAAGTGCTTCGCGGCGCCCTGAGAGCCCAAAAAAAACTAGAGTGAAGGCAAGTAGAATACATGGTGCTTTCTTATGTACATTTGCATACATTATCAAATATTTTGTGTATTCTTAGGTCATCCCATAAGTGCACGTTTTCCATTTATATAGTCTCAATGTGTTTTTGCTCAATTTGTTTTGACTTTTATTGTGAGTTTTTGCATGTGCTTTTGTAAATGAACAAGAAACGTAACAGAATTTGTCCTTCAAAAAGTTATTTTTTTTTGAAATGTGTACGAAGCAGCACGCAGAAGGGAGTAAAAAAAACATTGAGACGAGGGGGAAAAGGGTGTTGAGTTAGCCACGTCATTTTTGACGGGTGCACTG
Organism: Mesotaenium endlicherianum; assembly: GCA_009602735.1. Taxonomy (NCBI): domain Eukaryota; kingdom Viridiplantae; phylum Streptophyta; class Zygnematophyceae; order Zygnematales; family Mesotaeniaceae; genus Mesotaenium; species Mesotaenium endlicherianum. Next base: position 233,319 of record WELA01010381.1, read on the forward strand.
ATGATGACTTGGAAGATATGATGGGCTTCAAGGTATTTTCATATTCTTTGGAAATTGGAGGGTACTTCGCGTTCATTTTTAGAATTTGAAGAATAAAAACATAAGTTCTCTAAGAATTTTTCGGATTTATAGCCCGTTGCAATAGCGAATAATAAAAATCCCACAAAATGTCTCGAACCATCGACAATCTTTCTTAGTTTTGAAAGTTGTAGACGGGCTCCGACAATTGTTAAAAAGTGAAGAGTCGATCATTTGATTCACGACTATTTTTCATGTTGCTCATGTTCATGGAAGACACGCGAAAGTCTTTACGAGTTTGGCTTTATTGTAGTCCCAATCATAGGTCTACTTTTGTGTGGCTAGAACGCCCAGTTCGAAGAAAACTATGTAAATGAATCTTTAGGCCAAATTTGGATCAGGAATAAATGTCGTGAAGAACCATGAGTTGGGCGTCGTAAAGGGGTCCAGATTTTGCGCGCTTGAACGACGTGCACTTGAACTGAACTTGAAAGAACTAGAAGCTACATTGCCGTTCACACGGAAGCGGGTCACGGGTCCCGAAAAATTCATGAATGCCTTATCTGGGACAGATTTTGTGGACCAATAGAGCGCGACTCCAAATCACCACTGCAGATGCGGTCGTCGATTGGATCCTGCACCCGCAAAGCCCCCCAGCTCAGACCAGGGGGAAGCATTCAGCTGGGCTCAGCTTCCCAGATACTTGCCCAACTCATCTTGCTCCGTAACTGTGACGAGAAAAATCAGCTGCTCCTGTTCGCTCCTGTTTCTCGATCTAGCAAACATGGCTTCCATCGCTGCTTGCTCCATTGTTAGCCCCATCGCTGGCTTGGCCGGCGCCAGCATCAGCGTGAAGCGCGTTAAGTCCGTGAAGTTGCAGTCCGGTAAGCGAGCTTCGCTCATTAAGACTGCTGGCATGATTGCTAGGTCTTTCTTTGCTTCAGTCCAGCCTGGTTTTGGCAACTAAGAAGGAAGAGGGGTTTTAGGCATTTCTGATTATTAACGGGCTTGGGGACAAGATTTCCGTGCTGATTCTTATCTTATCCCCATTTGTCTGCAGCCTTCCTTGGTGCCAACCGCCTCACCGTCACCAGCCCCGCTTGCATGGCTCGCACCACCTGGTAAGAGGCTGTTCTGTCCTTCAGACCTTCACCTGGTTGATATCCTTTCTTGCAAGGTAACTAGAATATGATTAATATGTTCCAACCTCTAGTGTCTTTCTTATTACCTGCTTACCTTCGCATTTCTTTTACTGGAAATATGGTTCCTGAGGGCAGCACACACTGAGCTTTAAGACTCGTATATCGTCGTTTCCCTTTGCAGCTTCAACCAGAACTGGCTCAGGAAGGACCTGTCAGTCATTGGATTCGGCCTCATTGGATGGTTGGCTCCCTCAAGCATCCCTGCCATCAACGGAAACAGCTTGTCTGGACTTTTCTTCAGCAGCATCACGAGGGAGCTTTCCCACTTCCCCTCACCCCCTGCTTTGACCTCCGACTTCTGGTGAGTTTCACTACAGAGCCTTCATACAAGGGGGCTCTCTTGTCTTTCTACTTAATTCCTTTTATATACCCAGCAACCAGATGGCTTGCATTGTGAAAAGCGTTGAAGTCTAGTCCCATCGTTGTCAAATGGGGTCGCTTTTGTCAAATGCAAATAATATATATGCCTATTAATCACATTTGCTTGTCCTAATTGCAATGTAGGCATCAAAAAGCTGCACCTGTCAGGAGCAGGAGCAGGAGCAGCTCATGGCCTAACGTTGGGACCATCTGCTTGACTTGCAGGTTGTGGCTGCTCACATGGCACATTGGCCTCTTCGTCGTCCTCCTCCTCGGACAGGTCGGCTTCAAGGGCAGGGCTGACGGCTTGTTCGACCAAGAGTAGAATCTGTTGATATACCATATGAAACAATGTAGGCCCCTGTACACCATTGTAAAGAATACAGCCCCTGTAAATGTCATCTAAAATGTCAAGCAGGTCCCAAACATCTCATGTCTATAGTCCCTTTTTCTTGAAAGCCAGTGTTTGAATGGAAATAAAGATATTTCCTGGCATATTTGATAGCAATTCTTGGAATATGATCTTGTATGTCTAAAATACATGTTTTTTCATTGCTTCCTCACCTCACTCATGTCCTGTTCGATGGCATCTCGTGTACCTTTGTTGGCAAGGGGCCTGGTTTTGCCACAAGGAATTGGGTATGAATGGGAAGTGAGTTTGCTGCCTCGATGGACAGTAAATTACTCTTGCATTTCTGAAAGGGTCTTTGAAAGTACACAGCAAATCATAGTAAATCTGCAATGAGCTACACGTAGTAACATGGTAGTTTTTCCTCAAAGAATTTGACTGGATAGTATTTTTCTCATTACAACAGCATTTTTCTGCAAACTAGTGCCACTAAGAAACTAGACTGACACCTGCCCCAAAGCCTAGTCTACTGCAATGCGTGACTTCTTATGCGGGAGGTGTATGTTGAAGCAGCCCATGTGCTTTCTGCGCTTTATCATGCATCTTGAGTGGAAGCACCCGAGCTTCGCCTGAAGCTGTGAGCAGGCCCCAAACTGAACCTGGCGGGCCTCACTTATATCCACAAAAGTATCGGTGAAAAGCACACACAGGCTCACTGCTTGTGAGCCCAGGATTTTCTCGAGCTGGGCCAGGGCCTACAAAATCACCACAGAAGTTCCCCACCTCCCCATCATGACTTGCAGACAGCAGAATACAGATCATGGTATAGATGCAGTTGCAATACTTTCCTACCGTAAAATTGTGAAATATACAAGATGGCAACAAAAAAAGATCCCTGGAGATGATAGAACATCAAGCCCCTTAGTATAATCAGCTTGACATCCACGAAGCCCGTAGCGACCCCTAAAACAAGCCGCTTTAAGAATCTCACATAAGAAGTAGAAAACAACGCATCGTGTCAGCAAAGTTCGTAACAGACCACTAATCGGGACATTCACTTTTAACCTCTCTTTCTTCCCTACTTCATAATCTCAACGGCTACAAGATAACCAAATGCAACGCGAAGGAGCGCACCTGGCAAGTCGGACAATGCTTCAGAGGGTCGCCCTTCGTGAGCAGTGCGAGCAGTATCTGGTCGTTCAGGCATGCCTGGGCTCCCAGGACAGGCAGCAGAAAGGTCCGGTTCATAAGAGTCATCTCCACTCCAACCGTGGCAGGTACTGCTGTCGGGTCTCCATAGACCCCCACACACACTTCTCCAAGACTAGCAACCTCTTCACACTGGCTCCAGAGCAGGCCAGGGTCTGAGTAGCCCTGCTGCAGTGTAGCCTGCAGCAGAGTTTGAGAGGGATACACTTGGCCCCATGCTGGAGACAAGCCATGCAATACTCCTTTGTTGCTATTCCTGGTGGCCACTAATTTTGTTGACGCCTTCTCACTATGCCTGCCCCTTTGTGTAACTCGCCTACATCAACATAAAAAGAATCACTCAAGGTTGATGAATGGGAGGTGTAAGCCTAGAATCGACAGGGATGCAATTGACAACGAACCGTGACACAAAGGAAGGCCGTAACTGAAAATTAAGCAACAGAAGTATGAGAATCACAAACGAACAGGAAGGAATAACGAAATTTCAGAAATTTGAAACGTGTTGTATCAAAGAAACAGCTGGCGCAATGCAAAGACCAAAAGTTTCTTGATTCCTAAGGAAGTCTTCCACAATGGAGCCGCCTGCCTCACGTAGCTTTTGTCGACGGAAAATAAATCAGCGGTATCTAAACGAGACATGGTAGCCACAGAGAAATAGTGGAGGCACTCGTACAATACCTGCTTTCAGCGAGTTCAAAAGAGAAGAAAAATATCAAACATAGGAACGTTCGTGCAAGAAGGTGTGCGCGTGAATTTCGATGTAGGGTAACCTTCTGGCTAGCCATGGTGTCCATTTCGAAAAGCATGAAGACAATTATGGCAAAATTGCAGGATGACGGTACCACCAGTACGATAGCAATGAAACAGCGCAACCTTGTTCACGGATACAGAGACTACACAAAGAGACTATTGGACCTATCTTCCTGGCGGACTTAAAAACCAGTACACGACCATATTGCTCTAGTGCCCATAGCCATGCTCTTGCAGAGGGCTATCTCCAGCGCGGTAAGCCTACTACTACACTACACTACACTCGCTTTCATGCCACTCGTAGACTTCCGAGTTTTGTGACACGTCTTTCTGCGGGAAATTCGTCGTTGTTCGTTCCTGTGACAGTATAGACATGTCAGTAGAAAGCATAAATTTATATGAGAACATGCATTCTTGTCTTCCGGACACTACATATTGCTTACCATATAGATAGCCATGCAACTCAGCCAACACTAGAGTTCCCTGATCAAATCTTCTCGTGATATAGAGTTGTGTAAGGCCCTAATGCTCTTTCTTAGGCGAGAACGATATCCTCATTGCGTGCTCATGAGTAAGCTTCATGCTCTTTAGTCCAACCAAAACAAATATATTTCAGAATATGAAGTTCTTTGGAATATATATACATATATATAGATATATATTATATTTGCAAGATGTAGTATGTTATTACTCATCAATTTGCAATAAGAATTAAGAAACAGTAATAGAAGATTCATTTATGAAATAAAAATTAGTATTTTGTGACAATGTTCTCAGTTGAAGTTAACTCCAAAATACATTGTTTTATATGGTCCATTGATGTTAGCCAGAGTCATAATACTTCCAATAACTTACAGCTTGTACAGACTACCACAATACAAACAAAGCACATACATTCAAGATAATGCATGAACCAAGAACACACACACACACACACACACACACACACACACACAAATGCGTGTTATTATAGCATGAAGCTACTTCAAGAATATGAGATTTGCTCACAATCACATCAAAAATTGTGTGCCTCCTTATTAACTACAACACTTTGAGAACTACTTTCAAGTTAACATCATGGGGTCGACGTTTAAATTTACGTTTTGAAGTGAATGGAAGATGTCACACACTTAAGATCACTAAACTTGAAATAACTACGCACCAAGGATAACCATTTTCCATGACAGAACATCAAGCATGAGTTGGGCAAAAGAAGGGGCTGCATCAATTAGGTGCTGCCATTCAAACGGTGACTTTGGTTAGTTCTCTTCTGTAGACATTGCCTAGGCTGGTTTCTGAATCATGGGCTCTGTACTATTTAATCAGCCAAGAAACAAAGTACTTTTGAGGTCTCAAAGCGATGTGTAGGCCCTGCATGGTACGCTTTACTGGCTGTATCTGAAGGTAGCCTAGGTGGACATGAGCCCCTTTTGCACATGGATTTTATGGACATGATGCCAAACTAAGGTGAGCAGCCCCTCTTTGTAGGTGGTACTTTTGCGCGGTCCCTCTTATTTCAACAAACAATGGACAGAGTTTCGGGAAAAAGCTGTGTGTTGTTTTTTGTGTACGCCTTGTAAGTGTGCTTCAACCTTGATCCAACGCCCCTCGCGAATAGCAAGATGTGTGTCTCATGCCATCAAGCTCCACCAGGGGACACGAAGCAATTGTAAATCATCTCGATAGGTGGGCACCGGGCATCTAGCCCCGGGTTGAATACTGAGAGCAAGATATTTCATAGGAAGGACCAGCGATAGGGAACTTGGATTTCATTTTGTTGCCCTGCGTACAGATGCACAAAACGGCACGCAGGGCGGCACACCTAGACATCAGAAGCTTCCCACAAAATGGGCCTCTAAGCAAGCCCCGCCTGCTTCAAGACAGTTTCAAACGCGTCGTCGTCGTCCCATGGCACCTGCGTGAGTGCGCCAACCGGATGCGTCAGACCTGGCCTCAGGAGAGTCCTTGATTGGGAGGAAAACATTCTTAAGTTTTAATTCTGGCGGGAGGTGCGCACACAGAAGGAGCCAATCCCAGAGTGCCACGGGCGAAACAGCACTAGGAGATTGTCAACCAGCAACCGACAGCTTGTTGAGTCAGCTTGTTGGATCAGATGTTATCATTGTCCCCGTGCTTCTTCTGCATGAGCATGCAACGGGTGTCATAAGAGGATGACGTGCTCAGCTTCCACTCAGAGCCGTCCCAAAGGAGCTGAATCAAAGGAGCCGAGCCACATGAGCAGAGCCAAAGGAACCGAGCCACATGAGCCACGCCAGAGCTGCAGGGCCAATAACGACGAGCCAAAGCAGCCAAGCTACAGGTGCGAGGCCAAAGAAACAATCCAAAGGAGCCGAGCAAAAGGAGGCTGCACAAATCATATCTCAGGCGAGTAACCCCACTCCCAGACAGAGGGCAAGGGGGGGTGGCAGAGGGACCACAAAGTGCGCAAGCCTCCGGCCCTCCTCGGGCCTTCTGGCGCCCTTGAGCCCTAGGTGGTGATCTCCAAAGGGAGCAAGAGGAGGCGGCTCTCACCTCCACAATCTCGCGGTCAAAGTGCTTCGAGATCTTGTGCAGCAGCATCTCGTCCCTCGGCCCGTGCACCAGGTTGAACGCAGCCCCTGCAAACGGACAGCAGGGTGTGCCACGTGTCAGCTCTTGCAACGGAAGTGGAGGGCATTGGCGTGCGGGTAGGCGTGATGGGACTTGTGCGCTTGCCAACCTATCCGGATTCCACCAGCCGCCGGCCCGCTGCAATCCCATCCCTAGCCGGCGCACAAACAGCCAGGGGGCAGTTGCACAGAACAAGCGTCGCCCCGCAGCGCAAGATGGAGAGCCACGTGTGTTGCATATCTGGCGAGACCAAATGCATGGCCTTCCAAATATCCTGGGGACTCAGAGGACAAGAGGACGACGAAAGGACAGGAGGGCACGAGGGGGAAAGGTCGACAGAGAGGGCATGAAGGGGGGGCGGGAGGGGGGAGGGGATCACCTTTACGGCCGAAGCGCCCGCTGCGGCCAATGCGGTGGAGGTACGTCTCGTGCTCCGGCTCGTTGGGGTTATTGGCCTTCACGGGAATGTCGTAGTTCACCACCAGCGTCACCTGCGCGACACCGCCGCAAGCGTGCGTGCCCACCCGCTCATTCAGCGCAGCTACGACGTCAGCACCGCCCCGACAACGGCGGTACACACAGAGCATAAGCGCACGCACTGCACGCACGCACACACACACCCGCACACACACGCGCGAGCGCGCGTGAACACAAACACACGCACACACGCACACACTTGGAGACCTGAAAAACAGTGCTCGGGTGATGCTTGAAGTAGGGCCTGCGCGGCTGAGGCAGCAGCCAGCTTGCTCAAAGCCGTCGCTCGACCGTTGCACGGACAGGTCAGACAGGTCACCCCCAGCTCCTACATGTCCCCCGCTCCGCCCAGGCCCGGCAAAACTCTAGCTAAGCCATTCTCCCCCTTGTTCCTGTGACACCATCACAGAAAGCGAGAAGCAAATGCTTCCCCGACCCCAAGCTCTGTACGAGAGGGAAAGAAGCAGAAGATGCGAATCCTTCTCTCCAGCACCTTCTCCTCTTTCCCGTCTGCAATAGCCAGAGAAATGGTTCTCTAAAGAGCAGAGGCCCCCAAGCCCGTGCCCTGCTAAGGTGCGCCTTGCTACATGGCTGAGCAGGGCCCTGGGAAGAAGGGGACGCAAGAGAAGGGGGACAATGCATGACCAGCCCACGCTCACACGGAAAACAAGCTGCAGGTGCACCGACGGCAGCACTCCAAAACTGCGCACCTCTCCTTCTCCTCTCCCTCTCTTCCCCGCTCTATTGCGCATGACTCCTGACAGGGCATCAAGCACAACACTCCAGGTGGCCAAACAGCAGGAGGTGCGAGAGAGGCGAGAGGCAAGAGGCAATCGGGAACACTACTAGCCTGGTAGGTGAGGGAACGCAAGAAGAAGGGAACGGGAGCCAAGGGAGGAGAGGGACGGAGAAGGAGGGGAGAGGGGGAGGGGCGGGCGCCGGGCGCTGGGCGCGGGGCGCTGCGGGGACGAAGCGCCACCTGGGCTTGGTCGAAGCCGCGCGCCAGCACGTCGGTGGCGATGAGGATCTTGGTGGTGCCCAGGCGGAACTCGCGAATGACGCGGTCGCGGTCCTCGTGGCTCATGGCGCCCTGGATGGACGTGCACCGGTGCCCGTCCGCCTCCAGCCGCCTGCGCGACCGCCGCCGCCGCCGAGGAGGATCGCAGGTCGCAGGGTGAGAGTGAGAATAGAGGGAGCGAGAGAGAAGGAGAGAGAGAGAGAAAAGAGAAAAGAACGAGGAGAAGGAGGAGGAGGAGGCGGGAAACGAAAAAAAGTATTAGGAGGGAAGAGAGGTGAGGGCAGGAGAAGCCGGCGGGGCTACGTGGGTGCCGGCATTGAAGCTGCCAGCGGCCGCCAACTCAAAAGCTCCACGGCTCCCGCGAAAGCAAAGCGACCAAGCCACCAAGCGCCAGGAGCGGCACGTTTGTGCCCATGGAGCCAGCAATGGGAGCCCACATAGGGTAAAAGCGATGCAAAAGTGCAAGTGTACACACAGGCACGTGGACATCCACGAGCTGTATGCGTGCACACTCGCGTGTGCGCGAGGGCAGACACACGCACACACACACACATACGCATTCTCTGCAGCTACGACCAGGCAGGTAGCCAGCCACACAACCGGCCAGCCAGAAGCAAGCAGCAGCACGCAGGCAGAGCAAAGCCCCAGGGGGATCAAGAAGCCTGGGATGGGCAGGCGGGCCCAGAATATAAAGCGGGGGGCGGCAGACACAAAGTCACACGCGCCCACACACACACCGAAACACACACACGCACACACACACGCGCGCGCGTACCGGTGGAGCTCGCGGGCGGTCTCGCGCGTGCGCACGAAGATGATGGACTGGCCCAGCTTCTCGGCGATGGGGAAGATGTGGTCCTTGAGCACGGCCGTCTTGGCGTCGCGCGTGGGCACCTTGACGCAGTACTGCCGGATGACGTCCAGCGACAGCTCCTCGCGCGGCACAAACACCTCGTTTGCCGGCCGCACCTGGTTGTGCGCAAACTCGCGCACGCGGTCGCTGAACGTCGCCGAGAACAGCAGCACCTGCACCGCACGGCGCACGTCAATTTTTGACGTGGCGTTGGGGTGAACGCGCGGGGGGCGTGGTGGGGTGAGTCTGCAGTGGCGGGGTGAGTTTGGGGTGGCTTTTGGGGTGTAGGGGCGGCGGGGGTGCGCAGACATGTATATCAGCGATATGTCAGGCAGGGGGGCCTGTCGACATGCAGACGTGCAGGCACGCGGCATGGCATGGGCTGAGGAGGTGGGGATGCAGTGACACAGTACTGCTGGGTGGTGGTGGTGGTGGTGTGCGCACACACATATCAGCGACATGTCACGCAGAGAGCAGGGCACACAAACACACAATTTTGCAGGGCGGAATGCACCCCATTGACGGCGGACTTTTGAAAGCTCCAAGTTTTTAAGTCCGAGTGCAAGCCCCAAGGCGGTCCTTCTAAGCCCAGGTTTTTATGACAAGTTTTACAGGTGGGTTTTACATGTCAGATCGGTTTCGAGTTAGATCTTGGAGAAAGGAAGTATCTCGCTCGCGCGTCTCCTTCTGGTCCCTGCTACACAGAAAGTGGTTTGGATCATTCACGCAAACCCCCGCTCACTGCTGGCGCAGACCCCAAGAGTGCACATGGACGGACGAGCGCAACAGAGGAAGCTGGGACTGAAGAGGGCCCCAAAAGGTCTCGTCCTCAGACAAGACGGGGGGGGACTGCGCGCACGCAGGCCAGGAAGGCGCAGGCCAGGAAGGCGCGGGTCCAAGGAGGAACACAAGAACATGCAAAGAGGGCCATGAGAAGAAGCCAGGCCGAGAGAGGCAACGGCACGCTGCCTGCCAGCTGGCATGCAAGCTCACGCGCGCACGCCCCTTCCTCCTGCGTCTATGCAGCAACAGCAGAGAGCCCCCGAAGCCCCCTGGCAGCCTCTCGCTGCCACCTGGCACAGCCAGCGGGGAGCTACGGCATCCCACCCTCAGTCGGGTGAACAAACTCGCACTCACGCGCGGGCCGGCTGGGTTAGAGAGAGGCGGCCCAGCCAATCTTGCCTCCCCCTCATCTCCCCACCCCCAACCCCCACCCGCACCAGCAGAGCAGGCAACATCCCTGAGCCCCAACCCTGTACCCTGCGGCCTCCTAAACCCCAGCTTACAACCTCCTCTCTCCCCAACATCCCTGGCCCTTCCTTTGCAGCAAACAGAGTCAGGCTGGGCCAGACGGTTAGGAGCGCACTACTTGGTTTGGGCCCCGCAACCCAAGCCTCTTCCTGGCCAGTTGTGCAGGGGGAGGAGAGTCAGAGAAAGCACGAGCATGAAGAGGAGGGGTGCGGGTGGGCTTGGGGTTGGGGACCAGGATGGGGCAGGCCCCCGTCGCTCGCCAAGTGAGGCGCGGGCCATGAGACAGCACGCTGGTGGACTCATATTTAACGACAATATGGCGCCTGCACATGCACGCACTCACGCGCATGCAAGCACGCACGCACGTGCACACACAAAGAGAGACACACGCCCACCTCACGTTGCACACCCCTGCAGCAGGCAGGCGAGCAGGCACGCACCTGGCACTTGTTGTTGGTGGCGCGCTTGATGTCGCGCATGATGCGCAGCGAGTCGTCCTGAAACCCGTCCTGGCGACGGCCATCATAGATGCCCGCCCGCCGGCCCGCCCGCCCGCCCGCCACGAGTACGCCAGGCGCACGGAGCATACAGGATTGACAGGTCAGGCAACCCAGCCTAGGAGCACCAGAACATGTACAGAACTGGAATGTAAGAAATGAAAGTCCTACAGGGCACATCGTGGCCGGCTGGAAGAGAGAGATCACGCACAGGTCAACGGACCTGCCGCAACGACTCCCGACGGAGAGCAAGGACGTCTGCAAGAGGGGGAACGGAAGGGGCTGCCAAGACGGGGGCGGGGGAATGAGAGGACCACTGGGGTGGGAGGAGGCAGTGGAGGGGGGCAGAACAACAAGAAGGAAGGACGAAACCGAAGAGGAGGAGGAAGAGGAGGGCGTAAGGGGTTGGTAGAAGAAGCGCAGCAGCCGGCCCGGGCGGCGGGCGCGCCCACCTGGTCGAGCATGTGGTCAGCCTCGTCGAACACGAGGATGCGGATGTTGTCGGTGCGCAGGATGCGGTCCTTGGTCATCCACTTCTTGAGCGTGCCGGGAGTGCCAATCACCACCTGGTCCACGATGCGGTCACGCCGCGTGATGGCCGGGTGCCCCGCCTCCGCGACAGCTGTGCACGCCACTGTGATGCCTGTGTAGCACCCCATTTTCACCGACACCTCCTCGTTCTACGCGCCCTCCCAAAAATCCCCCCCCAAAAACCAAAAAAAACCCAAAACATCCACACAGAAGGAGGTAAGAGAGGTAAGAGGAGGAAAGGAAGGTTCAAGGATGAATGCACCCTCCCCCTCCCCCCGCTTCCTCGAAAGCAGCGATTTGGCACCAGTCTCTTGGCCTTGGACAGCAACTGTCTGGCGGTCAGGCCTCACGCGCATCACTCCAGAGAGCTCACAACCCCTTATTGGCACGTGCCCCAAACCCTGACCCTTAAGCCCTGAGCCCCATTCCTGTCTGCCTGCAGCACCAATGACCTCGCCGTGTTCAGCTTTTGGGCCAGGCAAGCCCCGGGGGGGGCCGAGGACAGGCACCAGACAGAGGCCCAGCGGCAGGAGGAGGAGGTGCGAAGGCGACCCTGGAGAGCAGAAGGGAGACGGGCAGGCAGGCAGAGAGGGAGGAAGGAAGGGAGGGGATGGGGGGGGGCACCTGGATGGCGAGCTCGCGGGTGGGGCACACGCAGATGGCCTGCGGCTCGTGCACGTTGGGGTCGACGCGGCTGAGCATGCCAAGCACGAAGCAGGTGGTCTTGCCGGAGCCGTTGTGCGCCTGCGCGATGAGGTTGCGGTGCGGCGGCGACAGGATCATGGGCAGCGTCTCCGCCTGGATCTTGCTCGGCTTCTCGAACTTCATCGAGTTGTACAGCCCCTTGAGCAGCGGCTCCGACAGCGCCAGGTCCTCGAAGCGCTTGGCCGATACGTACGGCGTGTCGTCGTCGCCCGCCATCACCTGGGGAGGCAGAGGTGGTGGGGGGGAGGGAGGAGGGGGGAAGGTGCCAGC
>WELA01010381.1:246450-259346 GCA_009602735.1 Mesotaenium endlicherianum
GGGGGGAGAGGGGAAGATGCACAAGCAGGCCGGGGAAGTGGAGAGGGGGGAGATGCCAAGGGGGGAAGTGCGGGGGGGAAAGGGGAGGAAGGGGGGCAGGGAGGGAGACGAGAATAGCGGAGACGGGAGGACAAGGGGCCGGAAGAGCGACACAAGGGCCCGGTACATCGCATGCCATGGAAGAGTTGCTGAAGAGAGAGCTTCAGCTGTTTCAAGTGCGCTCTTCACTTGTCTGTCCGCACTCGTTGTCTGTTCCCGGCCTAAGTGGCGACAATGGATGACTTGCCCCACCTCTTTCCATCACCCCCTTCTTTTCCTCTGCTTCTCCCATAGGCTATGTTATTATAACTGTTCGTGGAGCAGGTTGGAAAAGAGCTCTTCTTGCAAGTAGAAAGCCCTCAGAAAATTGATGAAGAAAGTTAAAGGTCACTTTTGTAAAGTTGAGTCACAACATGCTCCCCATCCGAGAGTGATGGCCAAGCATCTTAAGTGCAGTACTTCCCGCAATATTTAAAAAAGTAAAATCGCATCTATAGCGGGGCATACTGCTCAAATGAACGGGAGAACGCAGGGGAAAGAATGAGGTGTCCTCACCTTCCTGATTTCAGTCTCTGGAGCTTCCACCTCTTCATTCAGAGTTCCAGACTTAATTGCAACTTCCGGTTTATCTACTGTACCCTCCACCGCCTCTTCTCCCTCCTCTTTGATGCTCACGTTCCCTAAGTTCAAATCCTTTGTCAAGTCATCTTCTTTCCCAGTAGTTGCTGGGGAGCTGTCTTGAGCCTTCTTATCCCCTGTAGTTGCAACATCAGCTGCAGCATCAGCCGCAGCAGGAGATGCAGTGCCCAAGCTTGGAAGGGACTGGTCGTTCTCTTCATAATCGGCCCATCCGGTCTTTTTCTTGGGGGCAGCCTCGCTAGCCGTGCTCTCTGCCATGGACGACAGCACTATGCAAAAGCTCTGTCCAATTTCAGCAGCAGAACCCGAAATCTGATCTCCAGGCCGCAATCAGCTTGAGCTTCAGAGTGGAAAAGAATATAAACGGAAGGAACAAACGAGCAACCGTATGATCCTCCAGGTCAAGCTATCACTCCTTATGGCACAAGTATTCGTACACCAGCTCCAAGAGGAAGACCTTCGGCTTATTTGGAACTATATCAGCTAAAAGATATCTTGAAGTCGCGGTCCTTCCACAGCACACGACACAAAATTCAATCGGTTGCAAGAGCTAGAAAGAGAAACACGGATTGAAAGTTTTTAAGTTAGTCTGCATGGGGTCTGCATGATAGAAAACTGGACCAAAACGGACCGTGACTCGCGCGCGCGGACCTGGCTTAACTTGGAAAGGGGATGCCCAGGTTAGCGACTTCGGAACTTCGTGGAGAGTCACCGATCGAAAGGCAAGGGTATCGCCTGGTTTAAATTTCATTCTGTAAGAGCGTACTCAATAACACAATTTTCATTTTCTTCATCCTTCTAAAAGAGCCGACCACATAATTTTGAATGTATTGGTAACATACAACTTCGAGATTTCAGAATTTGGGATTAGGTCATTGATTTTTGTGGAGTCATTAATTTTACTCTTATGGAGTGCACCCGTAAGTGGAACCAAAGACATTCTACAAGTAGATTCTGATTATAATATTAAAGTTAAAGCTTATTCTATCTCCTCATGCATGGAGTATCTTCAATCATTATGTGTATGATTGGACTCTCTGAAGCTTCTTTGCTCTTGTCTTCAAAGAGGGAAAGATCTTGTGCAACAATGCGGGAGCAAAAAGCAATAGACTTGAATATTTTGTTCAAACTATTGAACACAACATTACGAAGTATGCAGTACTTAGTGTCGTGAAAGCTAGTTATTATTACAACTTAATATGACAGTACTGCGCGCTCACAATTCCAACTTGAGACATGTGAAGTGAGCCAACAGATGTCCTAGATAAAGTTGTGCAAGACTTATGCCTTGTCCTATTAAGAAAGGACGAAGTCTCTACGGCAGCAATTACAAGACAAGCAAGGATACTCTAGGACGCAAGAAATACTCAACCTCCCCACTGAGTAGAATTAAAGCATGTCCTAGATACATTTGAGCAGATGTGTCCTCCATTCCTCGGGGAGGAAGAAGTCATCACAGCAGCAACTTAAAGACAAAACACACGACAAGCAGGCCTGCTCCAGGATAAAGGTTATATTTGAGCACTATCTATATATATATGAGCCCTGGATTTCATGGAAGCGCCTGCACAGGAGGTACATGAAGGCAGGGCAGCTCTTAAGCAGGATTGTCTCGACCCTTGGGTCTATGATGCAGGCGTTGTTCTCGAGGGTTTCCTTGGCCTCTCTGGATGCATACTCTCGCTCAGTGAGGAACGTGCTGGTAAAGGGTATAACGGTGATCCTTCTCTTGAGGGCTGGGTCCATGCAGGGGATGTCAACCACGTTGTTGCAAACTAGGACCAGCTTTGCTTTGACAGAGTATATATATATATGTATAGCTGATGCATATCAATCTTGCTAGAAGAGGTAGGCAAGCTTACAAAATACTGACCATGACAAATCAAAGAGGCTAATCGGCACATAAGCGCTCAAATATAATCTCAGCATGATTTGACTGAAGTTTAAGCTTGAGACCATGCTAGGCAACCAAGTACTTTGCATAACAACCTTAATCTATAGGTATGCAACATTTTGTGTCACAATATTACAACTTGTTATGTCAAACGATTTCAATTAAAAAGACTGTACTGCTTAGTGGCTGCTTCTGACTGCAGCACAGGCACTGTATATATGCCTTCGGAGGCTAAGAACGTATGCGCAAAATACAAAGATTATATTACAGGGAGACGGGCTTGCCCTCTTACTGCCTTAAAATGAGCAATGCCAGCCACCAAGATTGGAGAAACCCTCCAGCAACTTAAAAAACAAGGTCTCAGCCGCTGTTCACTTTTGATAATATGTCTCCAAACAAGTGCCTTCAGTTACACCTACATGATAGTGGGCGGCATGCTTCCAGGCAGTTGAACAAAGCCCTTCAGAAAGTTGCCAAGCCTGTTAGTCCACTTGCATCGACACAACCCTGATCCCCCAGTCTCGGTCCAGTCTCAGATCCCTTCATCACTGCGTCAGCGGGGCCTTTACCTCCACCTTCTACCACAAGGTCCTTACCCTCTTCTACCATTCCTCCTGTCTGCTGTTCGCCACAACCCTCGCCAGAACCCTGCCCACCTAAACTTCCGTAGTCAACTACAGCGTCTTCCTGCTCTCTTTCAATGGAACCAGGATTGACACATCCAGGTCCTTCGGCGTGATCTGGCGGTGTTTTTCTCTCCTCCTTTTCATCTAGTATCGGTATACCTAGTGCACCAGCAGCTACTGATTTGACCTTTCCTGCAGCCTTGTGGAAAGCTTCCTGTTCAAGCGTGCACAAAGCAACTTGTCACAGACTTTCTTAGAGAACCAAGACCAGAAAATCAACTAAGAAAACGAGAACCCAACGCGGTTGACAGAAAGCTCGTAGTAAAAATCACAACTAAGACTGACTATTAGGCCTTGTCAAAAACAAACCAATCCCACCTCAAGATAGCAACTAGCAAAGAAACGCTCATCTCAGAACATTAACCAGCATGTGACAAATGTGGAAAGCAGCCTCTGAAGCTCTTCTACATATAAAAGAATTCAGAAGTACACAATTACAAGGCAGGGTGGAAATTGACCTGTATCAGATCTGGACTCAAGGCAGTATCCTCTAATCCAGCCTCTTCAAGTGCGGGGGGCTTCGTTGTGGCATACAAGCTCTTATTGGCATATCCTCCTATTTCCATCTTCTATCTGGTCCACGTCATAGATAGAACATGTCAATAGCCGTAGAGTTTACATGACACCCAGGATACTGCGTCAACAAGCCCTCCTCCAAAATTGTATCTTTTTCTTCGTCTCTATATACGACGTTCTGGCCGACATCTCACTCAAAAATGATTCAGTATAAATATGCACTTCAAAATCGTCGAACTAGACAATGCTTGTAGGGGATGGAAAGTGCTACCTCACCTAATGAATCAACTTTGGTCTTCAGCCTTTTACTGCAGCGTCAAAGCGCTTCTTGAACTTCGCAAGCTGCCCAACCGTCTCGGATTGCTTCCCAGGATCTCGTACGAAGTATGGTTTGTCCGCCTTGAAGACGTTGGCAGAATACACCTTAATTAGTCTTCCTTGAGGGGTAACGATCTTAATTAATTGCAACACCGGGTGAATTCCCTTCTTCATTGGCAATGGCGTGGGGCGGAAGACTAGCAGAAGAATTACGTAGAACAGCAAAAGTGGAAAGGAAGCGGAAGCGAAGATAATTTATCGAGGGCTCTGCAATCGAAACGGAGTTTTGCCCAATTTCGTCTCCAGTGCTGGTGCACGGGACTGAGCGTCTCGTGCCCTTACAGGTTTGCTCCTTTCGTGTGCACTGGGAATATGAACTTTGAAACAGTGCCACCCGTGCTCAGCTTCTCTTGTCCTCTTCGGAGCACATTCCCAAAAGAATGTAACTTGTGTAATTCATGTCGCTGTGACAATAAGTCGCTACGGCTCCAATTTCTTGTTCGATGATGATTGTGCGTCCATCTACAGGAGCCACTGCAGCAAGTACGAGTATCATTCCTAATAGTCTAGTATGTAGAAGCAATATGTGTGCTTAATAAGGCTGACGAATACGTGAAGCGGACGCACCTCTAATTATGCTGGTACAATTCTATTTCCACGGCAATAGATAGTCCGGTCTTGCTCTTTCGAGACAATCGGTGGTATGCAGCCTCCATGCAGAGAATAAGTGAAATGCGGAGATGATTGACGTCAACTTAGTGCAATATGGATATCGGATCTGCAGCAGCTGTATATGCAGGCACTGTCCTGGTTAAGAAAACCTTTGAAGCCTTCGCTGGAAAATCTCTTACGAAGCTTTTTACTGGGTTGGAAGCGCGATTTAGCGGATCTAAAGAGGTAACCACTGGCATTTCTTGTGTCATGCTACTTAGTGCCAAAGATTTTCCGTGTCTGGCATTACAGAGCGTGCTAGTTAAGCTTGTCACAATGGCTGGTACGGATATGTGGACTGAATAGCCAGTTCACACTCGGAATGTTTGCAGGCGCTAATCAAAGCGGGTTGTCCAGATTGATAAATGTATGCTCTAGCAGCAAATATTGTATTCAGGATCATGTTTTGCTGCATAGAAGATGGATGCCTTTTTGAGAGTGAAAGCTCAAGTCTTTTCTGAACCTTCATCAGCATTTACCTTCAGCATGCTCACTAGAAAGAGTAATTGCTGCATGAAAAGGATACACTGGATGCTGAAAACGGGAGTAGTGATGTTGACCTTTGGCTGTGCTGTATTAAGTCATGTTCTAAAAGAAAGCCAAGGAAGTCGCCAGGATCTAGGTGTGTTGCTGCTAAGATTGGCCCTACCGTTTCCTTTGGTGCACATTATGTATGGCAGTTGGAAGCTCTCAAACAGGAATTGGAATCACGTATGCAGGTCAGTTCCTCATCACAATATTTGGAACTGAAGATGTGGTCATAGCAGAAGCAGTAAACTTGGAACAGTCCGTGCCTTCCCGCTGCACTACGACGGTGCCTCATTCTAAATGCAGCGGCAGTAAGATAACCGTCTAGAACAAGCTTTCTTTCAGTATGTCAGGGAAAAACTGCACATAACTGGTGTACGCTTGTTTGACTGAGCGTGGCGTCCTGTGTTCCAAAACACTCACTATGAGAATGTTTTTGTTTGTGCTTGTGCTTACAACAGGTTCTAAGTTTGCCAGTCGATATATGCGTCCAATACTCTCTGCATGGCAACACGGTCCTACAGGTTGGTGCTTATTTCTATGTCAAAGGTGTGCTTGTGTTTGCAAGTATGAGTGAAGGGGCAAGACTGTGCAGTGATGAGCTGGCCCAGCTTTTTAGTTGGACATGGAGACACAGCCTTTGTCCTTGAAAGCTTCTCGAATCTTTTTCACTTTATGTCAGTGAAAGTTCTTGATTCCTGGAATGACTGCAAAGATTGATGCGCTTTTACTTTTGATTTCCTGCAGGGCGCTTTGGACATGGCCCTGCGCATTATTCAGGATGTGATTGCCTTCCAAGAGGAGCTTGAAGCTCAGGCCTACAATGAGGTATTGGCACCTCAACACTCTAAAGACATTTCGTGTCTCTCTCTTCTTCAGGATGCTTCATGACCCTGCTCGTCCCAGCATGCAGCTCCTGCCGATTCTTTTTTTGGGCCTTCTTCGTGCCTCCTTCACAAATTTTAATAACTGTTTTCTGTTCAGTGATGTATACTATTGACTACGAGTTGTAACAAGTGCATTTGTGTTCTTTTACTGCTGCGCTTTCCAATGGAAGGGTCTCAACCACTTCAAAGAACAGCCCAATCTGGCCCTTAGTGAAAATGTGCTGGTTGATGAAGACATCGGTCTGCGCCAGGATTTCGTGTGGAGGACGCATTGTATGAAATTATGCAGTCTGAAAACTAGGAAAAGGAATATAGGAGCACACCCATTTTATTATATCCCTTTACCAGCTGCATAACATCTGCTCTTTCATAACTGTTCCATGTATTAAACAGCTGGGTCTCAACACTTTCTCACACATTAAAGAAGTAGTTCTCATCTGCTGACCCCTGGTATATACATCCTCTTATGTTGCACCACGTACGGTCCGCTTCCTCGCACACATCTAGAAATGTCTACTTTTACAAAGATCATGAGCACCATTTCCAAGTTTTGGATGCAACTTTTGCAGCTTTTCTGCAAGCATTTTCTTTCTTACAAATGTGCCCCATGCTCATGTTCTGTTTGCCCATACAAATTCTGTGGTACAAAGTCAAGACTGTACTTGGTGAGCTTCATGTGTTTAGTGTACAGTGTACAGTGCTTCATGTGTACAGTGTACAGGTGCAAAATAACAACTTCCCATTGATCCCTACTTTGTCTATTTGTTAGACCTGCATTGGCTGTTAGCCGACTCTACATGCAGTATGTCCCCATTACAACACACCTTGGCCGATATTGGGGATCATTTTTTTGAGCATGCGCTTGAGCTGCACAGAGTATATCCAGATTTAGACCTGAATAGCTCACATCCTGTGATTACATATGAATCTGTGGGTCGCACGAGAGTTCAACGGAAGAGGTGATGAGTGCGTACTCGTCTGGTACCTCATCTCTCTGCAGCCCTTGAGGCCCAACATCTTAGTTCATGCCCAATGATGCTCGTTTTCTTTTTGTGAACACTGCACTCTCTATCTTGCACATCTTGCGGCGGCTGCCACAGGTGGTGCCTCGCAGCTCGCCGGCGGAGGCTGCTCTCCGCCTGAAGAGCCTCTTGTCAAGGTAGCTGCAGGTCCGCACCACGCACTCCTCTTGCATGCCTTTGGTAGGATTGTGCTAGCCTAGGTTGCGGGGCACGCAAAAAATTTTCCTGGTCAAAATATGTCTGTGTACAAATTATCTCCATGCTGCTCAACTCCTGCGATTGTATTGGTAAGTACGTCATGCCGTTACCTGTGTATATTGAACCGCAGGCTGGACACAGCTGTGCCGTACCTGTCCATGGCTGTGAGCTCCGTCTCCCTCCTCTCGGCAGGCGGCTTGAGCGGGCCCTCCCCGTCGCGTCTCATGGAAGCGTCACACCTGGTAGTAACCTTCTCCTCAGATGTCCCCGCAAGCTGTTCTGCTCACTTGTTCCGGAAGTGGCTCTGTTTCTTCCCAGCACGCTTAAGTTTGTCCTTGAGAGGAGGAAACAAACATGCCCCACCTGTGGTGGCCAGCACACTAGCAACCTCAACATCTGGAATAAACAGCCTATATGGCAGCTGCCTTATTTTTCCAGACAAGCGTGCTAAGCCTAGTACTCTTGGGCCAATGCCATACTAACATGCAAAGGCATCATCTTACAGTATGGAAGTGCTGAAGGACAGGTTACGGGGGGATTGAGGGCTCCTTTTTGGGGACAGGTGCGTTGTGCCGGTGTCAGTGGCGGACAAGTGGTCAGTCTGGAGGGCATCAAGCTCCACAAGTACGAGACTCGCCTGACCCTGCCGTGCTGGCAGGAGAAGATGCTGCAGGCCCGCGTAAGCCTGCGCCGTTGTGATCGCGTCCTCGACCACTTGGGGGTTGGGGACTATGAGCTCCTGATTGAGCAGGTAAGCTCCCCGAGTTGCCCTTTTGGAGCTCTCTGGTCAGTCTTCGCCCGTGAAGCAGCAAGTCTTTTGCCAGTGCACGTTGGACGTCTCAGTCATCCGTCTATCGTCTTTGCTTTTCTTCATTGTTTTCTATTCATGGTTTCCTTTCCATTTCGCTTGGCTCTTCCTTGCCTTGCATGCCTTCTGGGTCTCTATGTCACTGGCCTCTCCGCCTCTTGCTCTTTCTTTGTTCTTTCTCCCGGCCTCGTGGTGTCATCCGGCAGAAGCTGGAACGGTGCTCCCTGTAGAGCCACCGTATGCTGTCTCCCTCAGCAAGCACCTCCCATTGAGGGGACGTCCGTGAGGGGAGTTTGGATTGTAACACGAGGATCAGTCCAGTCCAATCGTGAATCTGTCTATGCTGCCTTTTCATCGGCAATGCCCACAGCCCTCTCGTGTGGCAATCTGAAGTCTGACAGATGGCGAAAATCCCCTCCTTGTAGGTCAGCGAGGTTGAGGATGAGCCGGCGTCCACTCTGTGCATTCCTCTAGCTGACGTCTCTGCCGTCGGTGAGTCACACCTCGGGCTCACGCAGGCACCGCCCGGAATGCCGTGTGACCTACTGCACAAATGCAGGCCCACGGGAGGTTCTGCCATCTTCATTCACTTGTCAAGTTCTCCCATGCTGTTTTGAGGTGCTGCTCAGCAGATGATGATTCTCTCTAGTGAGCACCAGACAGCTAAGCACTGTGTCATGCATCTGCCTCAGCTTTTTGGACAGTTGTCAAGGAGCACCTCTGAATGCAGCCTGAACTAGTCTGCGGAAGCCTGCTGTCGTACGGCGCAGCTGTGACGTTCAGCTCTGGTAGAGGCTCGGTCATTCTCAACCGCCTCCGGCTTACACAGCAGGTCACTCATGACCTGGGAGCTGTTTCTTACATTCTTCATGTGCAGGGTCGTCGACTATCCACGTGCTGGGCCTGGGGGAGCACGAGCTGGAGCCCGTGCTTCTGCTGGACGTATACTCAGGGCCACCTTTGGAAGGTGAGTGTATTTCTTAATCTGCCACCTGTGCAACCACGAGCCGCTGTACCATTGTGGCTTGTTGAAAGCGGCTATTTGTCATTTGGCCATCTTATCTTTTCGGCCTCCAGATCTCGCCTGTGTAGCTCAGCCGTCTTTATTCTGCTGCGGGTTGCATGCTCTGTGCAACTACATCGCGCACTGGCTCCAGCTCCCTGACACGCCTCATGGTGATATGACATGTGGCGTGCAGATGAAGAAGCGCGCACGTCGTCTTCAGGACACCTAGTAAGCATGCTTACCTACTATCCCCCACATTTGTCTAACCTTGTGCCAGCAAGCAGCAGAAGCAGCACCCGCGTTGCTGGGGCTCTGTGTTTGGTCCTACTGGAGGCAAACAGCCCCCTCTGCGTCTTGGGAATGGCTTCACCCAGGTGGCCCTTTTGGAATAGCAGTACTCAAAGCTTATGAGGAGTCTCAGTCCCAGTCCCTGAGTCCACGCCGTTCAATGTATGTGTTTCCAGTTTTGTGTATCTTCTACTCCTAATAAATAATCACGTCGATATTAGTGATACTTAACCTCTCATTTGCCATGTATTGAGGGTAGGAGCTATTGATGCATTTAGTTCAAGGCTCTTCAAAGTTCCCCCCGTAGGTGACAGAGACTTCTCCTCTGCCTGATCCCCCCAAGGGCTGCTGCTGCTGCTGCTGCTGCTGCTACTGCAGGGTGGCTCTACAAGAATCAAGCACTTTGCCATACAGGTACATTTGGGATCCTGGCAATGAGTTTGACCTCTTTTGCACAACTTGCGCATACGTATCGGACGGCAAGAGTCGTTCTAGTTGCATGAGGCTGGCGGATGACTTCACAAAGAAATATAAAATTTGCAACTTTTGTTTTTCTTATTCTGTTATGCCAATTTACGCCCAACAAGCATTCCTTGCAGGACGTCGAGCGAAGCCCCCTCTTCATCAAGCCCCCTCTTGTAGGAGGCAAGCTAAGTCAACTATGTCCACTGATACTCTCTCTGTTTACCTGCCCATGCTCAGTGCGCCGAGACTGAATCTCCGGAATGGGAGGAGGGCTTACGACCGGTGGCCGCATCCGGAGACAGCCCTCGAGCTTGCCCCGATACTTGCGAGCAAGTGCTGCCACGTGCCAGCAGAGCAAGCAGCAGCGCCGTCAACGGCACCCCAGTTGGGGAAGCTGGCGGCGTCGACTCCAGGTCCTCGAAGGCAGGGGGACAGGATGGCGACCAACCTTTGCCATCGGGTGTCAAAGTTGTCGGAGGTGTCGGAGACCTAAGCCAGGAGCCTGGAAGCCAGGCAGCCAAGTTGGGTGTTCTAGAAGTACATTCGGCGGCCCAGACCTCCCCTCCCTACGCCCCTCCTTCTCGCATGCCTTGAGTGGAAGGGGTTCTTTCAGCCCCTCCTACTTCTTGCCTGGATTGTGGAACGACGTTCTAAAGCGGGAACACCTGGTTATTAAAGGAGTCTCATCTATTTGCGTTGCATCCTTGCATTTAATGGCAATTGGCCAGGGATGCCTGCGACGACATTTCTTGCCCATGTGATGATAGCATCGTGACGCATTCCAGCGCAAGCAGTGCTTAATTGATGTGCTGTGTGTTTCTATTAGGACCCTTGCAGCAACGGGCTACCTTGAGGTCTACCGAGCATCGATGCACCCAAAAGTGAGCTGAAATGTGAGTGCGAGGAAAGTACATTGAGTGCATTGGTCTCATGCAGAAACTCTGAACTGTCCCCTTCTTGTTGTGATTCATTTTGTGTCAATCACAGTACGTCATCAGGCTCTGCATGTTGGAGAGGCGAGAGGAGAAGCCTCACTGGAAATTGCCTGATGAACGCACCATCTTGTTTTTTGCAGATTCGAGGTAAGGCCCTAAATCTACCATCACTAGAAATGCATTCTCCTTCAGTGCGACAAAGAGCTTCACCTTTGGTTTGCTTCATGCAATCCTTGCAAAGTAGGTAGTCAAGATTGCGGATTCAAATTTTCGCTACCCTTTCGTACTGCATTTTCAAGACCTCGTTGGTACACGCTGCCCATCCTTATATCCCTGATGCCGTATTGCTGCGGGTCGCTTGAGCATTTATGCTGCGTGCAGGTATACTGCTCAACCAGTCTGTAATGTTCAGAGGGCGTATACTCTTAGTGGAGGTTTAAACAGAGCTGCGGCTGCTACTCCCATTCTTTGCAATATTACTCCCAGCCGTACTCCTAGCCGTATGCTTGTAAAGGGCACATCCCAAAGAGATGCAGGTGCTAGTGTAACTCCCGTCCCTAGAAATCCGGCCTTGCGAACAGACTTGTTTGAGTCATTAGGAGGGCTGACTTTGGATAGTCCAGAGTCCGTAAGAGTCGTCCAAGTCCCACCTTGAGGCCATGGAGTCCCTAGGTATCTGATATGCAGATAATACCATAGTAATCTCTGTTATATAATTGTCTTCAGGAGGCCCTCTTTAGAGTGAAAGTTTGTACAGTGATGACAGTTCATTCAAGATTTGGACTGAAAGCTGTCCAGCTACTCACAGATGATTATTGTTTGGAGCTCCTCGACTATAACGACCTAGCTTCAGCTATCACAAATATTTGGCGGGATGCCAACGTGGGCAAGACTTGCTTGCAAGAAACAAAATTTGTATGCTAAATATTCTAATCATGAAGCCTTTGCTCTTGTAGTGAAACAGATAGATGAAGTACTTAGTGAAATATAATACTTTATCTATTCAAGACAAGGATCTTTGAACACAAGTGGTAGCTTCTTGAAAGAGAGATGGCTTCTTGAAAGTTAATATGTTACAAGAGTGATTCTGGAATGTCTTTCTATGTTCTAGCTCTTGTTTATATACTTGCTAAATAAGTAATTCTAGGAAGGTGCACATGCAGCCCAAATGCCCATTTTTTGGACACTTAGGTACTTTTTATCGCCATTTGCGGCGATTTTGTCGGAATGGTCTGAAATTTGGGATACTAATAGATAACCCCCATATATAAACCTCCCTAAAGTTTCAGGCACAGCTTACATATTCTCCATAAGTTATTACACTTTTAGTGAAATTGAAGAATATGTCAACAAAAGTGGAAATTGTCACTTTCTCTCATTCTTGTTGCTTCATACAAATGACCATCAGTTGTTCAAAAAGTTCCTAATGGACTCCATATTTTGAGAGTTTACTAAGGACCCTTATAGGTAGCCATGAAATAAAAAATATTTGAATTTTCATAGAATCACTTTAGGTTATGGGCCTCCAAAGTTTGCCATGTGACGCTTTTCACACATGTGAAGAGTGGCCGTCCGTAAAATGCGGTATGCTTGTAGTACGGATCTGAAAATTGTTTTTTTGGATTTTTCATGCCCCTATAGAGCTATTGGTGAAGTTTTGGGTCATTCCATTCAGTGAGACCCGAGATATGCACACAAACTGAAATCTGCAAAAGTAAGCGATATTTGAAAAAATATTACATGTTGCACTATTCTTTCACTTCATACAGATGGCCATAACTTGTACTCCACTTTCTTGAATCCCCCCAAAATTTTAGGAGGCATTAAGGACCCAACTGGGTAACCATGGATCAAAAAAAAAATCAGTTTGCATCAAATCATACCAGGCTGTGAGCCTCCAAAATGTGACATGTGGAGTTTCTCGCACATGTGAAGCATGCCAGTCCGTACAATGCA
>WELA01010381.1:261871-296735 GCA_009602735.1 Mesotaenium endlicherianum
GGGGGGGGGGGGGAGGGGGGAGAGGAAGATAAGTCGAGTAGAATGGAGCGAGCTCCAACATAACATCAGCTGGGGAGGTCCACAACCTTTCACAATCGTCCACAGAAGCTTCCAGCACACCCAGGGACAAGTGCTTCTAAGATTAACTTCCAAGACTAAAATTGTAGCGCATATCTCGTGCTTCCACTTAGACCTTTTCTAGATGTGTCTTCCAATTATTTGCTATGGAAATGCACAGATGCACGTGATAAATAAAGCATATGTACCTTAAGAAAAGCGGCCACAATCATAGACACATATTTCCAATGAATAAATGAGTGTTGAAAGAATCAGGCGAGATTCATTCGCGCAAAGTTCTCTACTAACAGTTTACTTCCGTCGACAACATTGCTGAAGAAGTGACTCTACGGAGCACCGACAATTTGCAGCTCAACGCGTGACTGCACGGAGTTTAAGGAAGGCTTTACCTCAACCTGTCTCGATTGGGATTCAAAGTATTTATTGAGCCGTAAGTGGGTGTCATTAAGCACGGTAGAGAATGCGTATTAATATGAGAGACTTCGTACGTTCTGCCACAGGAGTCAGTATGGACATGGTTACTAAAGAAGATTGACGGGATCGTCCTGGCCCCAAGCTATGACCCATGTACGACAATATACGACTGCATACTAGAATACGACAGTAGCTGCCGGTTGCTTGCCAATCGTACACTTGGGTATTCGGCTGCCATGGCGGCCTCTAGCGATGGCGTTCGTTAAGTCCTAGGAGATGCTAGTACGTAATCTAGATCATGTGCACGCTCGTCTGGATTTAGCTTCCGGTCGCTAAGTAGCCTAGGCCCTAGCAATGGCATCCGATTCTGTAGTTTTGGCTACGGCACCCCCGGGTTTAGAAATTGCAACCCTAGATACGACACACCCTCCTCCCTTAGACGTGTCATGTCCTAATTGCCACCGTAAGTTCAAGAATCTGCGTGGTTTAGGTGGTCACCGTAAGTCATGCCTTTTAAAATCTGCTAGGTCTGCTCTTGTTCTGAGCAACGGTGGCCCATCCAATTCTGGGCCTACGCCTGAGCAATGGGGGTGGGCTCGTATTTCCTTTCCTATGGAGATATTTCAGCCATGTAGACTTAGCTGTAGGCGGGTTCCTTATGAGCTCAGACCTCTGTTCTCCCACGCATTCAGTATCCCCTTGCGACAAGTTTCTAAAGAGCCTGATGATATGGGGGGTTGGTTCTTGCTCCTTAGTTTCTAGCGCCTCCTATTGTGGACCCCCTCTAATGCGTTAGTGAAGGGCCATCGCTACATACGCCCACGTATCCAGAGATTTCTTAGGGGCAAGTGGAGGGAATTGGCTGAGGAGTTCCTGGCGGCTTTGCATTTCCTTCCGCCTCCCACTAGTGACGTAGTGGGTGACAACACGAATAGAGCTCGATGTGCTGTTAGGTTAGCTAAGGTTGGAAAGTTAGGGAACACCCGCGAAGCTCTCCTCCCCAATGCGTCAGCACCTGACACTTCAGCCACCATTGAGCGTCTGCAAGCACTCCACCCAGCCTCCTCTTCCCCTTTGCCCGATTGGATCACTATTTACTCACCTGCAGCACCTCTAGAGTTGGAGGAGGGTGCTCTTAGTCGCGCCCTACGATCGGCACCTAACAGATCGGGGGGCGGACCTTCAGGCACAGTCTTTGAGCTTTTTAAGGACACATGCATGGATGCTAATTCTATTGCATTCCGCGCCCTCTTCACCGTGTGCGGCCTTATTGCTCAAGGTCGGATTCCACCTGGAGCAGCACATCTACTGCCATCATCCAGGCTCGTGGCTATGGCCAAGGGGGATGCAGGCCTTCGCCCCATTGGGGTGGGGGAGGTACTGTATCGTCTTACAGCTCGAGCCATAGCCTCGCAGCTTTGCAAGCCCTTTGAGGCTCACTTCGCTCCGGACCAGTTCGGAGTGGCTCTCCAGGGGGGGTGTGAGGCCATTGCCGCGTTCATCCGGACGTCGCGGGAGGTGGATCCATCCCTATGGGTTCTCCAGGTGGACGTGGCCAACGCCTTCAACACCATCAACCGTGGAGTCACCTTCGACGAGCTTCGTGATAGCACCTGTTCCAGCCTTATCCCTTTCATGCGGGCATTCTACGGGTCCTCGTCTCCCCTCTACTATGCGCATGTGGATGGGAGTTTGACGACTTTGTCATCCGCTACTGGCGACCCCTTAGGAGGAACCTTGTTTGCTTTTGGACACCTGCGTGCTCTCCGCTTGACCCGTCAGGCTTTCCCTACAGTACATGTCCCATCGTTTGCAGATGATACGCACTTGGTAGGTCACATGGACCAATTGGGCGCTGCCTTTTCCTCTCTCGAGGTTCACCTTGGCTCCATGGGCCTTCGGGTTTAGCAGGCCAAGTGTTCCATCTTCCCTCCGCAGGGCATCACGACCCCTGCTGACTTTCTTCCCTCTTTTGGTCGCTCATCGGAGGGCATCCGTGTCCTTGGTACCCCGGTAGGCAGTCCCGCCTTTATCCTAGATCAAACACAGCGCTTTCTCCAGAGTGTGGTATTGGAGCTCCCCCAGGTTGTAGCCCTGGGGAACGCTCAGATCTTGCTTGCCCTCCTCACTCTTTGTCTAGCGGCTCGACCAGTTTACCTCTCTTGTACCTTAGTCCCTACCCCCTCCGTTCTTTCAGAGTTTGCCTCTGTTAGGCAGTCCCTCATTATGGCTCTCTTCGAGTTGCTTGGCCTTGGCCCATTCGACCCTAGCCAGTCTTGGGCTGCCCAAGCCGTGTACCCGTGCTCCATGGGAGGAGTAGGCTTGGGAGATATTGCCTTCACCTCGTTGGCAGCTTTCTTGGGGTCTTGGGGCCTCATTGCGCACCTTCTTGCGACCCGCTTTGCTGCCGACGATGTCCAGATCCTTGCGGCTGCCATAGGGGAAGTGGAGACGGAGACGTTCCCTTTTCGAGCAGCACTTGTGGAGGCTAAGTCCAGCTTGGTAGCGGATTGCTTGGGGGACGAGCCTGCAGGATTGGACTTTTCTTCGATGGTGGAGCAGGAGGACAGGGGCTTGCAGGCCATTCTTGCTCGATCCCAGTGGGGTTCTCGCATGCACGGCCTGTTAGCACAGAGCACCTCGGCTGACCGCGCCCGCACGCGTTCCTACGGCGGACCTTTCGCAGGTGCCTGGGTGCAGGCCCTTCCCACTCGCCCAGCTTTGACATTCCAAGACTCAGAGTTTTGCACTTCCCTCCGTATATGACTAGGCATTACACACCCGTGCCTTGCTGGCCTAGTTTGTGCGTGTGGGGATGAGGCATCTACTACACATGTCTTGAGGTGTGCACGAGAGAAGCAGCGCACAGTGACCCATGACATTGTCCGGGATAGCGTCGCCATGATCGCGAGGAGGTCACATTTTGCGGTGGCCTTGAAGAAGGGAGGCCTACTCCCTCTTCTTCCCTCCCAGACCAAGGGCCGCCGTGTGGATATTGTCTGCATGGCGAGAGAGTCGGCGGCGCGCACATTGCTGGATGTGGTTGTGGCCAATCCTCTCGAGGGGGGTATTGTGGAAATGGCTTCATCGACAGTAGGGGTGACGGCCGCGATCAAGGAGAAGGCCAAGACTCTCAAGCACAGCGACACTCCAGTCGGCGACTGTTGGAAGATAGTAATAAATGAATAGATGATTTGTTGATATCGAAAATGAAAGAATTATCATCGACGGTTATTAGTGCTATCTAATGTAACTTAGACTATAGTCAACTAAATTGCCTAGTCTCTGAGTTGACCACCCAGGTTGACCAAGTGTCATAGAGCGTTTAGTGACTCCTAGTCAGACTTTGAAGATAGACTAGAATCGCGAGTAGCAGCTTCTAGATTACACCCAAGGGATAGTTTGACATGGTATGACTACATGTCAACCTGTCGCTGTGTATTAGACCTGCTCACAGAGCAAGGCAACGATTCATTAAATCAAAGATAATTTTGAGAAGCTATGACTACACCTGTGATCACAGCAATAATAAGCTAACAGTGCAGCCATGGTAGCCACACCAGATCCACAAAATGGTATCGGAGCTGCAGCAGTCCGATCTTCACCTCGAGGTGGCAAACATCTTAGCCAGCAGATAGAAAAGTTGGCAGACACTGATGGCTTTCCCTAGTGGAAATATAAGATGGAGCTGGTCCTGAAAACAGCAAAGCTATGTAAGGTGGTTAGTGGAGCGGAAGCCAAACCTGCAGCAGCTGGCCCACAACAGGAAGAAGAGAGACAAAGAGCTGTCCAGGCCCAAGGAGGCCCCAGCCATGACTCTGCCCTGCTGTCCGGAGCTGAAGATTCCCAGACACCCAGCAGACCAAGAAGACCAGTTGACAAATCAAAGTACTGCAGCCATTGTGACAAAGATGGCCATACTCTGGAAGAATGCTGGTATGCCTCCCCAAGTCAGAGCCAGTCTAGCAAAAGAGGAGACTCAGGCAGGAGAGAGAGCTCCAAGAGAGACACCTCCCGCTACAGAAGAGAAGTCTCAACCCAAAGGAGAGAAGACTCCAGACAGAGAAGAGGCGACTTTAGAGGAAGCAGAAGGGAAGCATCTAGCCTGAGATCAGGCAGGAGTTCTCAAAGTCACCAAGGCAAAGGCAAGGGGAAGAGGACTTATCAAGCTCATTATGCAGAAGATGATGCTGATGAAGACTCTGAAGCCAGCAGCTATGAAGAGCTCCTAGTGGCACAAGCTCGATATGCTCTCTCCGCCACTGTTGCAGATGACAAGGCCTGGCTCATAGACTCTGGAGCATCCTGTCACATGTCAAAGAACAGGGATTGGTTTACTGAATTCACAAAATTTCAGACTCCATAAGATATTTACATAGGCGACAACTCAGTGCTGAAAGCAATAGGCATAGGGAGTGTCCCACTTACCCTGCTAGCAGATGGTAAAGCAGTTAAGACAAAGCTTCAGGAGGTCTTGTGTGTCCCCAAGCTAGCAAAGAATCTCTTCAGTGTGAAGCAGGCTAATGAGCAGGGATGCTCAGTGATTTACCATCCAAAGTCCATCAGGCTTCTGAATCCCCAGCAGAAAATAATAGGAGAAGGAGTTCCAGCTGGAAACCTGTTCAAACTGAGAGTAGCAAATAGCTCCTCAGTCCCATCAGGCCAGAGAGGTCAAGCCCTGTTAGCAGATAGCATCCCAGTAGGCAGCCATCAGGCTCATCATGCCTCTGCAGATCTCTGGCACCTCAGGCTAGGCCATATCTCACAGACACAGATGTCTACACTAGTGAAAGAAAGCATGGTAGAAGGGGTAGAGCACCTCCCCCACACCACCCTTTCCAGCTGTGAGACTTGCATCTAGGCCAAACAGATTAGAGCTCCATTCCCAGCCAGTCATGTGTCCACCAGAGCTAAAGTCCCACTAGAGCTGATTCATTCTGACATCTGTGGCCCCATGCCTGCTCCCTCTTTAGCAGGAGCAAAGTACTTTGTGACCTTCATAGACGATGCTACTGATTACACCTGTACTTACTTCATGAAGTACAAGAGTGAGGCCTTTGAAAAATTTCAGATATACAAAGCTATGGTAGAGAACCAGCTAGACCTCAAAATCAAACGTCTCAGAAGTGACAATGGGAGTGAATATACCTCCAACAGATTCAAGCAACTCTGTGCTGCAGCAGGTATCCATCAAGAGCTAACCATGACTTACTCCCCTGAGCAGAATGGCAAGGCAGAGCGCAAAAACAGGACCCTGCTGGAGCTCACAAGGGCTATGCTCCTGCACAAGGCCCTGCCAGACAAGTTCTGGGCAGAAGCCATGTCCACTGCCAACTACCTCAAGAACAGGCAGCCCTGCCATGCAGTAGCAGGTCAGACACCTTTTGAGGCATGGACAGGCAAGAAGCCCACCATCACTCACCTCAGAGTGTTTGGAAGTAAGTGCTATGCTCTGATCCCCAAGAAGCTCCGTCCTAGCAAGCTAGCAGCAGTCATCAGGCCCTCAATCTTCATAGGCTACAGTGACAATCAGAAGGGATACAAGCTCTATGATCCCAAGTCCAGGCTAGTGTTGCATAGCAGAGATGTTCAGTTCCTAGAAGAAGAAGGTCCCTCTCACTCACCTGAAGTCATGCCTCAGTCAGCAGCACCACCAGAAATGGCATTCTTTTCTCTCAGTCAAAGATTTGCAGAGCCAGCTCCTCCCCAGAGAGTAGAGCAGCAGCCTCCTCCAGTTGCCCACTGTCATCCTCAGCATGAGCTTCAGCAGAACCGGCCCCCACAGGCCCCAGCAGCAGAGACCCAGTCTCCTCCACCACAGGCCAGAAACACACAGCCAGAGCAAGTATTTGCCCCCAGGCCCAGCAGGCAAACTACTAGGCCCCTCAAGCTAGCAGATTATGAGTGTCATATGGCCCTAGCTGCTGAAGAGACAGAAGGAGATCCCAGCACCCTCAAACAGGCCCTGGCACGCCCAGATGGCCAGCAGTGGAAGAAGGCAGCAGATGCTGAAGTGGCCTCCCTGCAAGACAACCAGACATGGAAGCTGGTGCCTCTCCCAGCAGGCAGGACTCCCATAACCTGTAAGTGGCTCTTTAAAACAAAGCGAGATGCAGCAGGCAACACAGTGAAGCTCAAAGCTAGACTTGTGGCCAGGGGATTTAATCAGCAGAAAGGCATAGACTATGAGCAGACTTTTGCCCCAGTTCTCAAGCATGCCTCCCTTCGCCTCATGCTAGCAATTGCCACAGAAAAAGACTATGAGATTCATCAGATGGATGTGCAAACTGCCTTCCTCAATGGGTTTCTCCAGGAAGAGGTCTACATGGTACAGCCTCCTGGGTATGCTGACCCCAGTTGTCCAGAGCATGTCTGCAAGCTACAGAGGTCCCTCTATGGACTCAAGCAGAGTCCTAGAGCATGGAATCAGAGGATTGACCAGTTCTTCAAGCAGCTAGGCTACAAGCAGTGTGCATCAGACCACTCCCTCTATGTTCAGTAGAGACCTGCAGGCATGACTTACATAGGGCTGTATGTAGATGACCTCATTTTGGTCTTCCCATCCCTGGCTGCTATTCAAGAGCTCAAGACAGCCTTGTGCAAGGAGTTCAAGATGACAGACATGGGTGAAGTACAGTACTGCCTGGGCATTCAGATAACCAGGGACAGGGATCTCAGAACACTCACCATGAGTTAGAGCCATTACCTCCAGAAGGTGTTGGAGAAGTTTGGTATGGCTGACTGCAGAGGTCTGTCTACTCCCCTTCCAGTAAATGTCAAACTTTCAGCAGGAGATTGTCCTCAGACAGCAGCAGAGAAAACGCAGATGGCTGACATTCCCTACTGTCAAGGCATTGGATGTCTCATGTATGCCACAGTTGCCACCAGACCAGATCTTGCTCTAGCTGTAGGCACTCTAGCCAGGTTCATGCACAATCCAGGTCGAGCTCACTGGGAAGCCCTACAGCATCTCATGCGTTATGTTAAACAAGCAGACTATCAGCTTACTTTCCAGGCAGGCTCCTCAGGCACAGTTCAGGTCCAAGGATACTCAGATGCAAGCTATGCTAGTGACAAAGATAGCTGCAAGAGCACTTCAGGGTTCATTTTCCAAGCAGCACAAGGGGCTATCTCCTGGAAATCTAAGATGCAAAAATTTGTCACCAGGTCCTCCACAGAAGCAGCGTATGTCGCTCTAGACCTAGCAGTCCAGGAGGCTATCTGGTTCAGAGCTTTTCTGCAGGAATTGCACATACCTCATGGCCCCATTCCTCTCTTCTCTGACAACCAGAGTGCCCTCAAGCTTATTGACAACCCAGTGCATCATGAAAGGACCAAGCACATTGATGTGCGCTTCCATGCAGTTTGCGAGGCCAAGGAAGCAAAGGTCATTGCTCCAGACTACTGCCAGACAGACAGAATGGTGGCAGATGCCCTCACCAAGCCTGTCCCAGCCCCTAAGACAGCCTGGTGTGCTAACAAGGTGGGTCTTCGTCGTGTCAAAAGTGGCTAAGTTAACATTCAGAGAGAGTGGCCCTGCTTAGCTAGTCCTTAGCGCCTAACACTCTAGCATTTACTTTGAGAGAGAGAAATGAGCAGCAGTTAGACAAGCATGTAGTAGATGAGCGATAGCAATTAGGGAAGAGAGAGCAGAGAGCAAGATAGCTATGGCTAAACCTGTACATGCTACTCTACAGTTGTAGCAAAGCACATGCACAGCTGTGTTGGCGCGCTGAAGTCTGGCTGAGTAGATGAGGGGGGGGTTCTAGAAATCTCAAACGAGCCCAATCAAGTGATGCAGATTAAATCAAAGTCATAATTTTCAGAGCAGTCAATATAAAGCATCAGATTCATTGATTAAGAGAGAGTGTTGGAAGATAGTAATAAATGAATAGATGGTTTATTGATATCGAAAATGAAAGAATTATCATCGACGATTATTAGTGCTATCTAATAACTTAGACTATAGTCAACTAAATTGCCTAGTCTCTGAGTTGACCACCCAGGTTGACCAAGTGTCATAGAGCGTTTAGTGACTCCTATCTTCAGACTTTGAAGATAGACTAGAATCGCGAGTAGCAGCTTCTAGATTACACCCAAGGGATAGTTTGACATGGTATGACTACATGTCAACCTGTCGCTGTGTATTAGACCTGCTCACAGAGCAAGGCAACGATTCATTAAATCAAAGATAATTTTGAGAAGCTATGACTACACCTGTGATCACAGCAATAATAAGCTAACAGTGCAGCCATGGCTGCCACACCAGATCCACAAAAGCGACACCTTTGTCCCACTAGCGCTGGAGGTTTTTGGGACGTTAGGCACCAAGTTCTACGGCTTCCTCAACCTTTGCGCTGAGCGCACAGTCTCCCTCAGCTTCAGTGTCTCTAGTGACGATGCCGGTTACAGGGACTTGGTCAACGCGATCAAGCGAGAGTACCGCCAGCTAGTCGGTTGTAGTCTACAGAGAGCTCAGGCTTCTACCAT
The DNA here is from genome assembly GCA_009602735.1 of Mesotaenium endlicherianum. NCBI lineage: Eukaryota > Viridiplantae > Streptophyta > Zygnematophyceae > Zygnematales > Mesotaeniaceae > Mesotaenium > Mesotaenium endlicherianum. Next base: position 270,854 of record WELA01010381.1, read on the forward strand.
TCACGAGCGTGCAGCTAGCGCCCTATCTAGGACTGTGCATCGACCCCCAGTTCCTCTCGTTTCGTTTTTCCTTGCAGTTCCCTTAGCAGTTCTCGGTCCTCGCGGTTTTCGGTAGATGAGTATGGACCTTCATGTTATTTAGGAGCTCGCTCCCATTTAATTAATACGCCTTTTTCTTTTTTTTTGCCAGTAGCACCACTGGCCATTTGCTGCCCGGAGCTGCCAGTAGAGCAGCAGAGCACAGCGAAGCTCTATCAGGCTTGATCAGGCTCGAGTGGGCTCGAGCTGTTGACCGCTTGTCGGTGTTAATACCTCAGTTTCACAGGTTATTTGGGGTTATTGCCAACTTTCCCTCGTCTTGCAGTAGCAAGTTGCTACTGCTCATTGCTCACATTAATGGCTTGCTCCGTGCTCATTGTCACCTCGACAAATTCTGAACGGTCCGGATGGTTTACGAAGTTGTGAAACGTTTTCTCAGGAGGTCGATGAGGGAGATCGTAACAGGTGGACTTTAAATTCGCACGACTCCTCCAGAGTCCCGACTCCCGACTCCTTCCTCGTGCCATTAAGCTGCTTCAAGGTGGTTCAAGTCGGTTCAAGTGGCTTCAAGCTGATTCAAGGCACTTCAAGTCGATTCAAGCTAATCGTTCAGGCTGTTTCAGGCTGTTTCAGGCCGATCCAGTCGATTCTGCATGACACTGCTTCAAAGTCAGCACCGATGCTGACTTGTCATTGCTTCCTCTTGTACCACCAAAAAGATTCCGGAATCTTTTCAATCCGGGTACCGAGTTCTGTCTGACCGCGAAAAGGAATCTACTATCTGCAACAACAAAAAACCGTCAAATCCTTCTAGCCCCATTCCGGTGCATCCCGAGGACTATCTATGCAACGACGTCCACAGAACGTCACTGAAAGCCTATGCGACGTCGATATTGGAAGACCACAAGGTGGAAGGCTGCGATCTTATGTTTGGTGATGGCATTCCCAGGAATCTGGCCCTTGTAGCTGGAAATTTACGGTTGGAGTACATACTACTTTGTCCTGCCTGATGCAAATTGCTCCCGACACCTTATCCCACCTGCTTCCACCCTCGTGAGCTTCTTTGGCTACGTGCAATTCCATGATGTTGAATTAAGTGAATTTAGAGCACTCTTGTGCCCTGAAGGGGCGCAAAGGGGTGTGTAAAGTCTGATTCCAAAAGTGATCACCAATTTCTTCAATATAGACTGTACACCTGCACCGAATCTTGTGGAGAGATACATATTCGTGATTCTTAAGTCGGACTTTGCCTGCTCAAATACCCCCATGCAGTCTTGTTGCTACGTTTTAAATTTTCCGTAACATGGTGAAGCTTCATACACAGTCCATGCTCAATAGATCGCGTGAATACATTGCAGCTAAAAATAACGACAAGTTGTCGAGGGTGCTTCTCTCGCGTCATGTATGGTGCTTAGAGGTTCATAAGTATAGCAACGTATCGCAAATCTAGCTCGATAAGTTGCACCCTGTTAGATACATATAAATTGCCCACCGCAGGACGGATATATTTCTGAATCTGTCACTGTGCTTTCGGTACCTCGCCCGTGCTACGAGTAAAGAAGACACATAGGAAGCTTCAGTGTATATCCTACCATTTCCTCATCTTCAATCTGTTGAATTTGCAATCAATAAAGAGTCTTAGGTATTGAGGATGTGTTGACATGCTGTTCATGGAGCTTAGGATGAATACACCTTGCTGGAGAGTAGCGAGTAAGAACAGGACCTTTAGGCAGATGCACCCATGAGGCACACTATCCCTTTCACAGTCGAGATGCTGCACCTCGTCTCAAAAGAAAGAGTTGGATAGTGATACTTTGCAGCAAAACGTGCCACAAAAGCGTTTAGTTCACAGGCAGATTCGGGGTCAAGGGGATGCGGCTGATAGAGGATAAGGGCGTATGCAGAAGCTTGAGGAATACCTCAAGGCATTGCAGGATGAACAGCGCAAGCTCGATGCTTTCAAGAGGGAACTTCCGTGCTGTATGCAGCTTCTCACTGAAGGTGCATGCAGCTCACATCTTTTAGTGCCCTTCAGTCACTTCCTTGCAGACATTTTGCGCAACATTTAACTTCATATGAAAATTAACTTAGGTTGTATATCAAAGTGCTTATTAAGCCGGCCCACGCTTGCCCTGCATGTGTGATACGTGACTACGTGTTGCAACCATGGCGCTTGACATAAAGCCCTCGCCTGAAAAGATAACTTCAGTAAATTATTTATCAGTGAGCAATGAGCAATCAGTCAACATGTGCATGCAGCGGACCGAGCGTGAAGTGTCATGATATCTTGCTCAACGGTTTTCGCGTTCCCAAAGCAAATGCCTGAGTTCTAGCTTGTGGCAACAGATTTTTTAAGCAGATGTAAACCATCTCAACAGCACCTGGGCAGACACTTCTATATGCTTCTATGAGTTCCAACAGCTAGATTCTAACATGGATTCACTAGCTTACGCGTAGTCAGTAGCATATTAATAGATAGAATCTCATGTTGTTCATGGCTCCTGTCACGGCCAAAAATCATTTCATGAGACCGTGCACGTATGGGACGAGCTCACATGACAAGCTAGAACATACGTGGTACTTCTGCCATGTCATCATGCTAGCTAGAAAATGGGAGCGCACCTGTCGGGCGTCCATGCCACAAGCAGTGGTATGACAGTCTGCAACAGTCTGCAAGCACGCATTCACTTTTGCATTGCCAGAAAGCGCGGGACCTTGCAGCCACGATGCTCCCAGGCATGCATTCATGATTCAGGGAGCCATATCTAGCCAGCAGGTGCTCAGTGTCAGCTTTACTCTGAGTTGTCTATGGGAGTTGATCAGTCACCAAGCAAGTCAGGCAAATTAACAATCTCGGATAATGTCCTTCTGCTGCTGCTCCTGCCACTGCTGCTACTGTTGGTGGTGGTGCTGGCGCATGGACTGCCAGCCATTGAGCGAGCGCGGCAGCAGCTGGAGGGCACCCAGGCGAAGGCGGCAGCGGCTCCCTTTGGCGCGCGTGCGCCGTCGTTGCAGCTGGGCCGAGCAAGCCCGGAGCCGCCCGCCACCTCAGCAGCGCACGACGTGGCAAGGCCAGGAGACCACAGCAGGGGGGGCATCGCGGAGCCGACACCTGGGCCTGCATCTCCCCTGATGCGAGCGCAGGAGTTTCTGCCGATGCCCCCGAGCAGCGCAGCTTGGGACCGGGCGCAGTGGAGGCCAGAGCTGGCATCGGCGAAGGAGGGGGCGGCTGATCAGGCAAAGATATCGGAACCAACAGCCGAGAGGCCCTCAGCGCGGCCGGCGTGGATGGTGCCGTCGCCGGCCTGGATTCCGCCTCTGGATGGCCAGGCAGCTGCCGCGAACGAGCACTTGAAGGTATCAGCTCGGCCCCTCGCTTGTCTAGCTGCTCACTCGCTTACTCTCACTTGCTTGCTTACTCGTTGCTCTGCGCGGGGTCGCCCTGTGGGCTCTCGCCACCTGGCACTTGCTCCAGCCTGCGGCATCCGAGAGGAAGCGCATGTGAACTTGCATGACTGAATCGTCTGTCACACAAAGCAGCTGAAAAATCCCGCAACATATATGCAAGAGTGTTGTCGTGGGGAGTCCATCGAGTGTTCCAACATTGTCCCCTTCAAATGTGCACGTATGCCGTTCGTCGCGTGCTTCCTGCGGGAGTAGAGCGCGTTTGACGCGCGTCATGCGCCACAAGAAAGGGACGCACCTTCATGTCAAACTCCAGCATGTAGCAGCAGCAGGAGCAGCATGTGAGCCCACATTAGAGCTTGCTCCTCCCTGCGAGCGCGCAGTCCTGCATGCCCCCCCCCCCGCGGCACCCTGCGGTGCACAGTGCAATGCTGAAGTACCTGCAACTCAGCAGCAGGAGTCCCTGCAGCGTGAGGCCCAAAAGCTGCAGGCATGCATGTGCAGCAAGCAGCACAAAGTGCCAATGCTTGCTTTCCTATCGCAGCCGAGAGCATCCATGTTACTTTTCAGTGCCCACGTGTCACGATGCGCACACGTAGAGAGCATAGCCCACAAGAGTTCGCTCCACTGGTACAGAGTAGAGCAAGCAGGCACACATCCCAAGTGCAGGCCTTTTGCGGCACGACAGGAGGGGTGCGGGATCGGCCCCCCCAAGGGGCCTCTGGCCTTCCACGTGAAATCCTTGAGCTGTTGGAGGTGTGGGATAGAGTTGTGAAGCGCAAGCCGGCAGGGCACCGCGCGGAGTGTTGCTTACCCCCCAATGGTGTGTGGTTTTTATTCTGAAGCTCTGTGGCAAGCGCGTGCGCGTGTGCGTGTGCGTGTGCGTGTACGTGTGTTTGAGTGGCCATGTTTCAGAACAAGAGTATGGGCAAAGCTGTGGTAGGGTTGAGTCACTCCCAGTGAGCATAGTGTGCATGGTCTTGGACTTGGCCACAGGCAGCTGCCAGCGATTGTCAACAATCAGTTTTGTTATGCACAGCGAGCTCACCCAGACCAAAGTTCAAGAATCAAAGACCCGCATGACCATTCAGTAGTCAGTGAGAAGCACTGGTGGGCTTAAATCTCACGGCTTGTCCTTTTCTGCTGGTTTGCTGGTTTCGGATGGATATCTCACACTACTCAGCAATTTAAATGAATAACGAGCTTAAGTGCGTAGACGCTTCCAATTTCACGCACATTCGGATGCTCGAACACGCCAGGACCAGGGTGCCACGCTGTATCACCTGCCAGCTGCTGTAGCTGTTTTGCCAGGTGGCAAGCAACGGGCGCGCATGCGCTCGAGGCCTTGCAAGAGTGCATCAAATGTGTGGCCTGGATTGAGATGCCCGGCTCTGGCATCCTGACAGGTGTAGACAACAAGAGCAGACGGAGCCTTCACGCCTCCTGTGGTGGTGTGGCGCTGGCTGCAGCTGGCTGAAGCAAACTCACAGCGCTCCGCAGGGAGGGCCCGAACAGGGCTGCACGCTTTGGCCTGCACTCTCTCCCATATTTTGATCAATCCTCCCCACCTTTGTCTCTCAACCTCCTCATTCTTGAGCTCTTGCTGCCATCGCCGCAGCCGCTGCGGCCCCCGTCGCCACTGCTGCTGCTGCTGCTACTACTTTTGCTGCCGCTGCTGCTGCTGCTGACGCTGACTCTAACGCTGCTTTGTCTTTTATGCTCCGGTGTGGGCGGGTTGTCAACCATGCAGGAGGAGAGGCCAGAGCCGTACGGCCCGCCAGCCAGGCCGGGGGCGCTGCCAAGTGTCGAGCACGCGGGGCTGTACCAGTCGCCCGGCACCAAGGCCGTGCTGGTCGGCTCGCAGCGCCCCACCGGCGCCTTCCTCCCCTTCACACGCGATCGCGACCGCCAGGTGGCGGGCACCGGCATTGGCGCCAGCGGCGGCGGCGGCAGCTCTACCACCACCCGCGACAACTTCAGCAGCCCCCCCAGCGGCAGCGCCGACCACATCCTGCACTTGCCCCGCACCGACCTCGCCCTCCGCCTCTCGCCCTCCGGTGGCCTGCACTTGGGCGTTGGCTCTGGCGCAGACTCTGGCACGGGCACAGGCATGGCCGCCGGCGCAGGCATGGGTGGGGGCGCGGGCGCGGCTTCGAGGGGGATGAGCCTGGAGGCTGGCCAAGGGGCAGGGGCAGGGGGAGCGGAGCCCGGAGGGGGGGGAGCCGGGGCGTATAGGGGAAGGATGCAGGTGCCAAGCTCGCCGGAGGAAAGGGGAAGGGGGGGCCAGCTGGGGGGCGGGGGCGTGCGGTCCAGGAGCCAGGACTCGGACCTGCACTCGGGCGGCGGCGGGGACCCGCGCGACGTGGGCGCATACCAGACGGGTGGCGGCGGGGGCGCGGGGGGCCATAGCGGGGGCAGCTCGGGCGCGAGGAAGGCACGGCGGTGCTGGTCGCCGGAGCTGCACAAGCGCTTTGTCAGTGCGCTCGGCCGCCTGGGCGGGCCCCAAGGTGCGCTCACCTTGCGGCTGCGGCCCCGCCAAAGTCCATGTGGAAGATGTGCATGCGTGGAGTCTGGACGTGAAGACGTGCGCCTGATTCCTTCTGTTCCGTCTGTTTGCGTCCGCTTCGGGGCACGCACTCGCGAGGGAGAGCCAGTATCTTTGTGGTACTCAGAAGCGAAAATGCCGGCAGGCGATGCTCGTCTATTGATTGCACTACTGGCCTGCCTTGTATTTTGTAGCTTATGGCGCGGCGCGACCGTCCATTGTGCGCCTTGGCTGTCGTCCAGAAACCAGCGCCTCCTTCCTGCCTGCCTGCCTGCCTGCCCGCGCCTTTGTCTGCCGTGGCGTGATGCTGCATGCCATCGCAGGCTCTGCGTTGCTCTTGGAGGCTAGGACCTGGAATGAGCAGTGATTCTGGCACATCAACGCTGGCCCCGCTGATGGCTGGCTGGCTCGTGCCGGCCTGGAACTCCGGAGGCGCAAAAAAGGATTGAGCTGGGCACTGCTGGGGGCTGTAACACCGGGTGCCACATTTCCCCCGAAGCCGTCCAATGCACCCCCTTGAGGCTTGAGCCTCCCACGATTGGCATGCAGCTCCAGCTGGGCAGGGAGCAAGTGGAAAGGAGGGCTTGCTGTCCTCTTGAATCCAATGTTGGGGGGTCGCGGCACAGTGGCAGCGTGCGTGCGTGCGTGCATGCATGCTTGCTGGTGATTCTCGCCTCTAGAGCCTGTGCTAGCTGCCTGTGGAAGCTGGCGTGTGCATGCCGATGCACGCAGTGGAGTGATGGGGTGGTGGTGCGGTGATGTGGCGCGTGTGTGCGGCTGCAGTGGCCACGCCCAAGCAGATCCGCGAGCTCATGAAGGTGGACGGCCTCACCAACGACGAGGTCAAGAGCCATCTTCAGGTGCGCATGCAGCCGTCTCTCCTCTGCCTGTCCTGCCCCTGACTCCTGCCTGGCAGTGATGCAAACGCGTGCAGCGTGATGTTCCCGGCTGGCGGTTGCCCGCCCTTTCCATCGCATGTGACTGTCGCAACCAAAGATGCGCCACGCTGCTGTTGAGCATTGTCTGGCTTGCTCAGCTCTGGTCGTTGGTTTGAAGGTAGGATCTGCACAGTGGAGGCTCATCGGCTCAGCCGCTCATGTGCCTTGGCCCTTCATACTTGCAAACACCCTCTCAGCTTCTTCTGCTTCTTGAGGTCTCACCTCTCCCTCTGCACGGAGGCCATGTGGCCACGCATGGTTCCGAAACACCGCTCAAGTTGGTAGTGTGAGCTTATTCCAATGAAGATAACAGGTTATAGGTGAAGCCCCTCTCATTCTTGGGCCTGTAAACAGGTCAGCGGGAGCGTGCGTACTGGCACGCACAAGCATAAACATTCTCTCATGCAGTCATGCAGCTAGAGGTCCAAAGAGAAAGAGGCGTGCTCGTACACAAGCCGCGTTGACATCTAGAGGGGGAAGGAAACAAGCAGTCGAGCAACATGTTAGCATTCAAGCTTGGGCCGCTCGCTTGTGGTTCTGGGCACGGACCCGCCTAGCTTCGAACGCAGGTGCCCGGCAATACCTGGCCATCTTGAATTTGAAACACAGACTATTGTGGGTGCCACCAAATTTGGAATTAACAAAGTGCGAAGGCCACCCACACGTGTCTGCCAGCTTGTTGCTGCTCCCTGACCTACCAGCGAGTGGTGCAATCCCGTGGTGACATGTGGCAGAAATACAGGCTCCACACGAGACGGCCCAGCCCGGTGCCTCACGCGACGGCAGCAGCTGCCGCCGCCGCCGCCCAGCCCCAGCCGCAGCTGGTCGTCCTCGGTGGCATGTGGGTGCCCCCGACCTATGCTGCTGTGACAAGTGGCGCGCAGCACCAGTCGCCCTCTGGGTACGACCTGGCTGCTCCCACGAGTGGGCCTCACAGCCTTTTTGGGTAAGCAAGCAAGCCAGCCCTGTCCTTCTAACATTGTTGATACGGTGACTAGCTTGAGCCACAGGATCAGTGGGCAGTCGTGACTGCATTCTATCCACTGACTCCACAGTGGGGCGAGCTCTTGATGAACAACAAAAAAAAACATAGAAATATTCATCGATTGGTGCTTGTTCTCCTCTTGAAGTGGTTAGCGCAACAGGTGAGCCGCACGTCACACGGTGACAAACAGTCCTTCCGTCTCTGCAGACTAGGATTGCATCTACCTGCATCTGCCTGGAATGTATCCTGGTTGTCACTACCGGCTCGGAGGATGTGCGCCCGTCATCACTGGCCTGTGCCAGGTGGCGACCACCCCCCAGTCCCCCCGGGCTCTTGTCTCGGCCCCTGATGCGTGCATAGCATGGCACGTGTCGGTGGACAGGCAACAATTGCAGCTCGACTGCTTGAGCCCTTTCGGTCCCATGTGTCGCATCAAAGGTCGCTGCCCAAAGGCAACTGAGGGCTGCCACCTGTCCTCTCTGGCTCCCTGCCTGCATTGCCCAGCAAGGTCTTCGTTGGGGATACTTCAGTTGCACAAACTTCTCTCTGCTGCATGCATCTAGCAAACTTCATCTCTATTTGAGGGACAGGACAGCCTGATCAAAGCATCGTTGGATTCTCCCCGCCCCTGCTCCTGCTCCTCCTTTCAGATGGAGGCGTGAGGGTACTGGTCTGCTCCTCCCATGCACAAAGTTCGGAGACATGGTGTAGCTTCTAACAGCCTGGCCCGCTAAGGGGGCTTTCATCCTTACACCAGAGGGGCGAGACTGGCGTGTCCCTTAGACACACAATTTTTTGAGCAAATGTGCTTGTGCCTTCTTTTTTTTCGTATCCCATGCATCCAGGGGCGGCCCGCAGACAGCATACCCGCTGCAGCTCCCGACATGCCACAAGTACGGCCAGGTGGCAGCACCTCATCCCGGCTCCAGAGAGCGTGCGCCTGGCTCCGAGATTGACTTGGAGAGGTCGCCCCAGCAGACCCGGACAGCTGTCCACAGCCCCCCCGCCCGAGGGCTGTATCTTACGCCGTCCCCCCGCTACAGTAGCAGAGAAAGAGACGAGGCCAGGATAAGAGCAAGGCCAGAGGGTGGGGCTGCCCGGGATGGTGGGGATGGAAGGGCGGCAGAGAGGCGGCCAAGCCCCTTGGAGGCAGCCCTGGACTACAAGGCCCCCAACCTGGACATGACACTTGGCAGCAGGGGGGAGTACACACCTCCTCGGCTGAAGCAGGATGAGCCTTGTGAGGCGCGAGGAGCTCCAGAGGGGCGTGGTGGGCATGAGCTGGCAGTTCGTCGGGCATCGAATGGTCAGCAGCCGGCTGTAAGGCCATAGATTAGGTTTGGTAGCTCCTTACTATCAACTACGGGTTTGTCAACTGAGCCAAAGATGGATCATTCGTGTCAAATCTAACTCATATAGCACGGTCCCTTCCACCATTTACAATACTTCATGACTTCCACAATTCTTAACTACATGATTTTTTCCCTTAGTCACAGCTAGCCAGCCTAGGTGGTCATGAACCATGATAGACATAAAGTGCTTCTTTACATAAAAATGTCATGAGATGGCATGATATAATTGTGGATTCTGACTGCCAAGTGAGTAATGTTAAGCACTTTCAGACAACATTCAAGTTCACAACCTCTTCATCTCCAAGACTTTACTAGATATTGCTGCAGTTCAAAATTATTCCAAATTATTCCAATTTCAATGTGAAGTAGGAGATGGGTTAGTTGACTTCCTTATGTCTTGTTGGGCATGTGAAAGTCTTTTTCCTGCAGCCCTAATTTCTTTTGAACTCAAATTGACTATCAATAAAATCAACTTGGTAGTAGCGGGTGCCATCGGTTCCTTGCGTAATCTGCTATCCGTGAGTATTGGATTACCAAGAAAGCATTAAGACAAATGCAAGCAATGGGTGGTTCTTTATTTGAAATTTTTCTTCATTGATCGGACATCGTACTGGATATGAGACTTGTGGAAAACTTAAGTAACATAAATGAAGTGTTTCAAGTGTACAACAAATTTAAAATCAATTGGTCGTCACAACCAACACCAGATATCGCACATAACGGAATTGTTGGTGCAAGATGAATACATAAGTGCATTGTGGAGGGACTGCAATCTTAGTCAGGGTTCTTCGTATATTTCTTCTATAAATCTTGCACATATAAATTGTAAAAGAGTAACCCTCTTGTAGATTGAGTAAAAGCGCCCAAAGTTGAAGTTTGTTTGTGCAAGCGACCAAGCAAGGCGGATACATATCCTCATATCTTAACATACTATTTTCATGCACGGTAGTGACTACAATTTTGTTCATACAACAAAAGCAATCAACATACAGCGAATACAAGCAACACGGACGTTGTATCACAAGAATATCATTGCTCTATTACAGGAACATGAACTTGATGAAGAAAGGAAGTCATTAATAAGCTTGATAAAAGAAATAGTTGGTAAAGATAGTGCTCAGATTGGTCACACATGCCATTCAATAGGACATGGTGTATGATTGAAACTCGGGTGATAGCTACAGCTCTTTTTTACACACCCACTTTGTACTAAAAATACTTATGAAGGAATAAAGAGTGATTGACTTGGACAGGATGGCAGAGTATGATGTCATGATCTCATTTTAGTTTTGAAATGTTGAGCAAGATTTGACACATGTTGAACACGTGTGCATACCCGCAAATGACAAAATGTTTACTGGACTCACTGAAATTTAAGTAACTCACTGATAACTATTCTACTGTTTTATCTTCAAATGGACAAGTATTCTTCACGGTTAACTCAACTAAGCAACAAAGTACAACAATGCAAGGAGGTCCACGTATTACTTTCATAATTTAATCCTAGGAATATTTTTAACGAGTATTAAAAAAGCAACGGTTAAGCTTCTATTATCAAGGTTAATAAACATCACGTGTAGTAAACTTGCAACCTTAGATTCAATTGAATTCACTTTCAATATCTTGAAATGAGAGTTGGCTTTGTCATTGAACCCCAACTTAAATTACAATCATAAGATAAGTTAATTAATAAACGGCAATGCGATGGCACCACCTATCCAAGAGCTAATTATGTTGGTTGGACCTCGGCAAACCAAATCCATGTCCATCTCCTATCAAGCCCGATTTACCATCCACATTATGTCGCAACAGAGACTGTCGGCACACGCATTGGTCCTTCTAAGGTGAGAAAGGACTCCAACGTCACGGGACAGACTCGAGGGAGGGACTATTCGCCATAAGTGGACACTGATAGACTAACCTAGGTGCTGTGGCTAAAATCCCCCCCTAACAGGGGGAAAAGCCCACAACTTATGAGCTGCAAACGCAGAAAAGAATAGCAGGGGTTTGTATTAGGCACTACAGGACAATTGGACACCTACTCACTGACAACAAAAATGAATTACAACAACTTGCAAGGGTGCTAGGTCAAAGTAGGAAGCTGCTACTCTAGCACGCGAGTGGACTTTACTAAGAATGAGGACGGATCTGCGAGCAATTAGTATTGTTATGGCCGAGCCTAGGTGTGAGAGCCTCACGACTTGATGTGTGCGAGTTATGTGTGTAATGCAAATTGTGAGCTAAAGCCTAACGAAGAGCATCAAGTTCTGGTACACAACGAGAGCAAGGACAACACAAGTCGTGGAAAGCGTGATATATCCTAAGCATGAAATTGGACATACAAAAGCTAACGCCAAAATGGTGTTAGTGTGAGTCTTAAGTAGCGTGCCCTCGCAAATCCATGCCCAGTGCCCACCTACTACCGAAATGAAAAAGGACTCTAACGACTTAGCGCGATATTCCGTCAGGCCGGCTAATAATGACATTAATGCAAGTGGATCGTCATGAACAGGGGAGTACGATGAGCGTGCGACCGTACGATGACCAACCCCACACCCCACCCCTATTCTCTCTAACCCCTAGCAATTTCGTGGGCATACCCGGGGACATTGCCAAAGGTACATTAACTCTTAATCGCTCGCAACTAAGGATCCTACTTGGTACCAACAAGCAGGCGAACTTGTGGGTCAATCTTCTCACGTGTGGACGGCAACATCACGTGTGAAGGGAGAGGGAGTGCGCTGGATCGGGCGGAACCTTACCGTTGCTCAAAAGTAGATCCTCGTGAGCGGATCATAGATCCAAGATTTCACCATAGCCGAAAGTAAGCTAAGTTCTCCTCACCTACCACCCTAATCCGACTAACCACTAGATCCTGCAATCACCCTCCACCCTCAAGTTCTACCACTAGATATCAAAGGTACTCAACAGCAGAGGGCATGACAATCAGGCATCATTTGGCCATTTCTCAAATATTTGAAGCGAATAGCACCAACAAGAAGATACAACACGCAACTAGACAATTTGTTGTTTTGCCTGGTACGGTCAACTAGCTCTCAAAGAATGTGTCATCAAGATGACTTACGAAACTTGATTCACTAATAGTGACCGAGTATTAAATTATTGTACGTTATGAAGAAATTGACTATTTATATCTAATAACCTATTAATTCATGAGAGCACCCTATAGAATCTTCTATTAAACTCTACAAATATTAACAATAACATGGTATGAATATGCTTGCAAATTGTTAGAATTTCTGCGACAAGCTATGTTTATGTGTCGTGGTTCAAAATTCATCGCCTAAAGTTTCTATGACCCATGTGCCCTAGATACTATGAGATATTTGGCGTTGTAACTTCACAATTGACAAGTTCTTTGAGAAAGTGCTGTACGTTGTAGGGACATTTGTATTTTCCTTATTTAGTATGTACTTTAAGGCCCGGTTTACAGTAGCCAAATCGATAACGACTTGATTGATTGAAAGTTACAAAGCGGTACCTGCAGGTACATTTTCAATTTGAGCGCGATAAAAGTGTTCTTTACAGTGGTCTTTAGGCGTGACATGATTGACTAAAGTTGGTAAGAAGATTGATTGAATTTCGTGGTTTCAATCATTGATCAATCGAACTCGGAGCAGGTTAGAAATCCTGAGATGTTTTCGACCTCTCGAATGATCCATCCTCAACAATCACTCAATCAACAAGGACTGTCGGTATTAGGTAGGGGATGCAAATAAGGATGTACTCGTGGTGTACCTACCGTTTTTGGCAACGAGTTCGGGACGACAAGGAGTAGAGAAAAAAAAACACAACGTTGGCCAAGTTTCAACAATTAACATTTTTCTGAACCCATCGCGCGCAAATGACCTATTGTTTGTGCACACTCTGAAAAGGCTTGACAAGAGCAAGGCGTTGTTGTGGAACGATGCATATGGAAACTGTTGACCCTCCCTCGCTATTTGGGAGTTGCCAGTACAGTAGTTGCTATTCCATGAGCAGGCTATGGTGTATTTTAAGAGTTGTGTTCGCGGTTGGTGAGGATGTGAGGTTTCGGCACCCAAAGATCATTTTTAAACAGCAAATTGCACGATGCACGATATTAGAATATGCTTTGTGAGGTCTAACCAATCTTGGAAATTACGGGGAGACAAAGCGCGACATTATGTGGAGGGGATTTTACCATTTCCCTTAATCATTTGTGCCTGTGCACTGTAATCGCTTTTTTGTGTAGCTGTTTGAACCTTCGTCGTCTATTTTGTCTTCGTCGCTTCGATCTCATAATTTTCAATTCCGCTATTCGCGTTGATCAACTAAGTGCCTCTGGCCACTGTAAACCAGGCCTAACTCAATGAGTCACTATAAATGTTAAGAATTCCTATCCTGTAAACTCAACAAGATAAGCTAATATTGTTTTGGCTAAGCTCGTGTGTATGTATGTTGTAACAAATCATTGACAAGTTACGGGATTATTGTGAAAGTATAACCATTTTTTGAATCCCATTATTTTCCTTTATATCATGATAAAGTTAGTGCAAACAATTGCAACATCCCCTCACTTGTTTGTATTGATATCCTTAGAGCCACTTGACAGTGAGCATAATGAACTTATTCTATTCAATGTTTATTCAGTGTATTTATTTAGTGTATATTTGTGTGGATTTTGGCGCTTGTACAGCTACTTTAGACATTGTCAAAAGTGCCGTAGGATAATCTGCAAGTTGATCAAGCACAACCCTGATATCGCCATGTTCGCTATTGGATCGGAGGAAAGTCACCATCATTGCAAAAACATAAACTGGACTAAAAGGCCAACTGAAAGGGGCAGAGTGCCCTAGTGGAAGCGTACTCACTCACAAGGAACCAAACTAGTTGCAATCATACTCTAGAGTGCAACGACACATCACTTAGAAAGCCTAGGAAAATTACTCAACATTTTGAGTAGCAAGAAAGTGCTAAAATATGAATTAGGATGAAAGACCCTATCATTACAAACCCCTAGAAATTTACAAAAGTGAAAACTGATGAAAAACAAAGAATTCATGCCTATTTATAGTTTTCTACGATGACCGCTCGCCCCTACGAGGGAGGGCCACTTAGCAATAAAACTTCTAAGTGTTAGTCATATTGTCCCTTCCATAGTATTTGTGAGTAGGCCAGATCAGTCTCGTCCTACGTATCGGGCCAATTTTACGTCCACATGCATCCATTGAAATATCTAGAATATACTAACTTAGGCGCGCTAGGCTAAGAAACTTCTAGGTAAATTGACCTAGTCGGCACTCCGCGTCAGCCGAAATTACGTGAAGGTTTGAATTCACTCTAACGGCCCAAATTGCTCGATGCTGTCAGTCAATTTGACGGTTGCGCTCACCGCGAAACAAGGACAGTCGTCGACCAACCTTTAAACCAATTAAACTTCAGAAATCCATAACTTTCTCAATACTTTTCCAAATCCGATGAATTTTAAATCAAAATGACCACAAGCATGCACTCTACAATTCTATGACCTTACATTATCCCCCTCCTTAAGATGCAACGTCCTCAAAGCGTTCAACACATAACGCCTCAACTTACTCTTACAATGAGTCAAGTTGGCCTCTGGCTCCCAAGTGTTGTCGTCCGCATGGTAGCCTTTCCACTTGACCAGATACTCTTGGACGAATTGTTGACCTAGCTTGACTCGTTGATCGCCGACAATCGCCTCCACTTCATACTCCAATACATCATCAATCTCGACCGGTGGAGGCGGTGTAGGTAGTCGTCCTGGATGTCCTTCATTCGGGTCAACGTATGGCCGCAGGTAATTGACATGGAGCACGTGTATACCCCAATGTGAAGGAAGTTCCAACTTGTAGGCCACTGAATTCACCTGCTTGAGCACCGAAAATGGACCTGTAAATTGTGCTGGCAATTTTCTCTTGCCCGTGAAAGGTAGGTTCGCCGTTGATAAGAGTACTTTATCGCCCACATGGAATGTCGCTTCCCTCCTGTGGTTGTTAGCATGCTTGACCTGCTCTTCTTGTGCCTTCCGAATACACGTCTTTGCCATGTCCCAAGTCTTGGCAATCTGCTCCATAAAAGCTTGTGTAGTAGGAACCTGAGTCTCCTTGGCCTTCTCGAGCAATATGTTCCTTGGATGATATACTTCTCTTCCATAAACCATAGTGAATGATGACTGCTTGGTAGATCCCTGCATGCTGTTGTTGTAGGCAAACTCCAATCTTGGCAGCTTCTCGTCCCACACTGAAGGGTCTTCCATAGTGAAACTCCTGAACACCTCTTGCAAAGTTCTATTAAGTCTCTCACTTTGCCCGTCTTTGTGAGGATGATAGAATGTGCTCGTACTCAGCTTGGTCCCCATCAAACTAAACAATGACCGCCAAAAGTTGCTAGTAAACCTTGGATCCCGATTTGAAACAATCATCTTCGGTAATCGATGTAGCCTGAAAATATGATCAAAGAATAATTGTGCCACATCTGCTGCTGTACATGTCTCCTTCATGGGAATGAAGTGGGCCATATTGCTGAGTCTATCGGACACAACCCATACTACATCGTGTCCTCGACCACTCACTGGTAAAGATGTGATGAAGTCCATAGCAATCTGCTCCCAAGGATACTCTGGTATAGGCAAAAGTTGCACGGTACCTCCCGTGTTTTGTAACGATTCGAGCTATTTTAGGCGTATTTGGGACGTTTTCTCAATTACCTAAAGTACGTGATACTATTTATCATATTATTTGAGCTTTGACGAGTTTACGAAACTCCATTGTATCCATGCTTGCATGTTCTTGCACTTCCAGCCGCATGATCCTAACATTGTACAGTGTTACGAACACTTGTCTCGATTACAAAAAATGCACAAGTATCTTGCACCAATTTATATTACTGCATTCATGACAAAACGCTTGTACTCTGACCCGATTACTCGGTTTCAAGCGCGACCAGCAATGCAAAATGGGATTTTGGTAAAGGACCTCCATACTTCCCACATTCCTCTCAAGGCGAGGACATTGCTAGTGCTTCTTTGGGGTTAAGTATGACGTTTGAAACGAAAGTTTCAGGCAAATCATGCTTTACAGTCATTGACTCAGGCGCATCAGTGAGCTTCATTAGTGCACGTTTTGCACAAGGGATGAAGTTGCTTCCAATACTCAGGGACGAGACCCTTCGCCTCGGTGATGGCTCGTTACCTTGTATTTTTTGAACGATTAAATTACCGCTCAGCGTGCAGTCTTTTTATGGGCGTGTACAATTCTACGTCACTGAATTGCCGCATGGAATCGACGCAGTTTTGGGTAATGATTGGCTTACGCAAACAAGTGCATTGCTTGACTTTGGTCAAAAGACATGCATTGTACGCAAAGGGACCAGGAAGATCACTCTTCAGTCCCTTAAGCCCGATATGGCCTTGGAAAGTCCTTCGAAGACTCTTCTATTGTCCATAAAGCAAGCTCCACGTGTGGCAAAGCAAAGTTAAAATGTTTTCTATGGATTACTAAGACCCGATTCCCCAGCCACTCCCACCACGCTCTTTACGGAAGAGCCGATGTTAGACGTTACTGATCATGCGGACACACTCATAGCTGAACTTTTTGCTCTTTTGCAAAAGTACAAGTCGGTGTTTTCAAGTAAAATACCAGCCGGGCTTCCGCCTGATAGGGGTATTGGACATACAATCCCACTCATTCCCGATTCTCCACCGACTTGACGACCAATTTATCGTCTGAGCCCGTTGGAGATGAATGAATGAAGGACCAAATTACCGACTTGCTTGGAGAAGGATGGATTGAGCCGAGCTCTTCTCCATTCGGGGCGCCCGTCCTAATTGTTCAAAAGAAAGATGGGATGCTTAGAATGTGCATTGATTATCGTGCGTTGAACAATATAACGGTCAAGAACCGCTATTTGTTGCCTCGCATTGATGATTTGTTTGATTTGCTGCAGAGGGCATGCGTGTTCTCCTCGCTTGATTTAGCCCAAGGCTATCATCAAATTGGAATCACACCAGAGAATGTCCTCAAAACAGCGTTTTGTACGCCTATTGGGCACTTTCAATACAAAGTCTTAAGTTTTGGACTTACCAATGCACCAGCGACGTTCCAAAGTACGATGAACGATTTGTTTAGACCTTACTTGGGAAAATTCGTCCAAGTTTACCTCGACGATATCCTCGTCTATTTAAAGAACAAGGACGAGCATTACAAGCACCTCGAATTGGTGTTGCAAATCCTTCGTGAGCAACAGCTGTACGCTAAGCTCAAGAAATTTTCCTTCCTAAAGGATGAACTTTTGTACCTGGGACATATAGTGGGTTCGAAAGGGGTGAGCCCAAACCCAGCCAAGATAGCGTGCGTCACTGACTTGCCTGTCCCGAAAGATGTACACATTGTACGTTCATTCCTTGGGTTTGCTAACTACTTCCGTAAGTTTATGCAAGGTTATTCAGTGATGGCCGCGCCACTCACTGCTCTGACAAGGAAAGATAAGACGTTCATTTGGGATGAGTACACGCAACATGCGTTTGAGCGCGTTAAGTATGCACTCACTAATGCGCCACTTCTTTCATTAGCTGATCCTGACTTGCCTTACGAGGTAGTCGCCGATGCGTCTGGTGTTGGAATAGGGACTGTTCTGCTAGCCTATCACTTTTGAGAGTCGAAAGCTGACAACTACTGAACAAAATTACTCAACGACAGAGCAGAAGCTCTGGACAGTGATATACGCTTTGAAAACTTGGCAATGTTATTTGGAAGGCTGCAAGGGTTTGACAGTGGTTACGGACCACTGCCCACCTACCATTTTTCAAATTCAGCCAACGCTATCGAGGAGACATACGAGATGGTCTGAGTTCTTGCAACGATTTCACTCTGAGTGGGCATATCGCCCAGGCCGCAACAATGTTGCTGATCCTCTAAGTTAATTTCCTCATCACCACTTGATGTTGGGAATTGTTGCTAGCTTGCGAGAACCAAACGGTCAGGTTTCGAGGGCGGCCACCCTTGATTCTGCTGTACCCTCCCAGACGTCTGACCGCAACCAGCCTGGTGACGCGGGCACACCAGATTTGGATAGCATGCATAACTCGGAAGTTCTTGACCTGCATCAACTATTTCATGAGGGCTATCTCAAACAATGGGCACAATGGGCGCATTGCTGTCCCACAAGGCCGAGTAAGACATGTGCTACTACGAGAAGCGCATGACTCTCCTTAATCAGGTCACCATGGAATTACCAAAACCACGCACGCTTCGCGCCGAGGGTACATTTGGCCGTCCCTTAAGGTTGATGTTGCCGAGTACATCGTCAACTGCGCAACATGTCACAGGAATAAGCCGAGCCATACGTTGCCAGCTGGGAAGTTGCAACCACTGGAACTTGCATGTGCTCCTTGGGAAAGCATAAGCCTCAACTTTGTTGTGGAATTGCCTACTACCAATAGAGGACACAATGGGGTGTTAACGATCGTGGATCGTTTCACTAAGATGGTGCACTTTGTGGCCCACAAAACCATCGCTTGATGCCGTCGAGACCGCGCGTCTCTTCGTGGATCATGTGTTCAAGTTGCATCGCATGCCGAAAGAAATCATAAGTCATCGCGACAGTAGATTTACAAGCCACTTCTGGCAGGAAGTTTGCTCGCATTTCGGCACGAACCTTAAGATGTCAACTAGCTTCCATCCTCAGACCGATGGTCAGACAGAGCGCTTGAACCGCGTTCTGCAACAATTCCTTAGGCATTATGTGAATCCTCACCAAGACAACTGGGACACCCTCCTTTTAGTTGCAGAGTTCGCAGTTAATAATGCTTATCAAGAAAGTGTTAAGGAAACTCCATTTTTCCTTAACTATGGGTGTAGTGATTTGAGTTATTATATTTTAGTTCGCATATATTTTAATGTTTTCAAATATATTTGGAGTAGTATTGTGTGGAGTCAAGTGTGAATAGGTACTCTAGTAACTTGGTTCATGTCCTTTGAACCTTCCAAGGCATTTTCGAAGTTAGAGGAAAGACCTAGAAGAACTCCATGTGGCAAAAGTCAGATGTGCCATTTTTAGGTCAAAAGGACATGTGTACATTATTCTAGAAAGAGGTGGCAAGTTTTGGGATGTGTTGGGTGCCAACACATCAACATACACCTTCCTAGAAATTACTTATGTAGCAAGTATATAAACAAGAGCTAGAACATAGAAAGACATTCGAGAATCACTCTTGTACTTGCCAAAATCCAGAAATATATTAACTTTCAAGAAGCCATCTCTCTTTCAAGAAGCTACCACTTGTGTTCAAAGATCCTTGTCTTGAATAGATAAAGTATTCTGTTTTACTAAGTACTTTATCTATCTGTTTCACTACAATGGGCGACGTCCGCACACTCCCCTGACACACGTCGTTCAAGGTCAGACGAGGATGTCAACCACGAGAGTGCCAAGTGCACGCCTATTTTTCTCATTCTCTTCAAGAGGTGCACAAAAACGCGAAGTTGGCTTTAGCCGCTGCTCGAGATCGGCAGAAAACGTTTGCTGACACGCACAGGACTGAGTTAAGTTTTCAAGTTGGCAATAAAGTACTTTTGCAAACTAAAAACCTCCAACACAAGCACCCAGGAAAGCGCAAGCATCTGCCTCGCTGGGTAGGCCCTTTTATCGTTATCGCAAAGGTTGGACCTGTTGCATACCAACTGGATTTGCCTAAATCCATGGGGCGAACGCATCCTGTGTTCCATGTCAGTTTACTTAAGCTGTTTAGGTCCGATGGCCGCTATTAGCCGCAAGCACCGGAATTGGAACTCGCCGATGATGATAAGGCCTGGAATGTAGAGGAGGTCTTAGGACACCGCTACACTCGTCATAAGCCTCCTCGAGTGGAGCTTTAGATAAAGTGGCTTGATTACGATTCCAGCTGGAATTCGTACAAACCACAGGACGAAATCCTACATAACTGTTCAACAATATTGGTTACGATGGGCTGCCGCTCAACAGTTTTGTCCCACAGGCAATGTGCTACCCGGGCCAATTCGTAAGCCAAGGAACAAACGCAAAAGAGCCGCGGCCAACTAATCACTCTTTTTCCGTCACTGTGATGATGCATAGTCCAATTGCTCACCACTGTTTTCCGATAGTGAAGGCTAGTATTGACACATTCGGACTTAAAAGACGTACGCTTAACGAGGACGTTATGTTCTTTTAAGGGGGGAGGAGTGTAACGATCCGAGCTATTTTAGGCGTATTTGGGACGTTTTCCCAATTACCTAAAACGTACCTTATATTATTTATCATATTATTTTATAAATGGTTTCATCACATTCAATTATTCGCCACACGCGTGTGTCGATTAATTCTTGGTCGATTGGCGAAAAGATCGAGATACTATTGCAAAAAGCGTCGAAACGTAACTCGACTACTTCGCAAAAGTACGACATAATTATTCATAAAGTTACTTTGATTAATTACGAGATGATAACTTAATAAATCACTGATTGATTAAGTTGATTTGATTGACATTATTTCGGATAATGCACAGCACAGATTTCGCGTTTATGACCAATCGTGAATACGAAGAAACAGTCGTAAAAGCCAAACGACACATAATATGCAAAGCGACTTTGCATCCGAGCGGATTCGAACCCGCGACTTGTCGTTTGAAACGTTCACACCTAACCAATTGGCGAAGTAGTTTTCATAACTACCGGTTCATGACGAAAGCAGGTGTACGCGACTCCGCAAACAGTCGCGACTTTTCAAAAAGTCGCGTGAACGCGAATACGCACGTTTGGCGTGAAACGGTTTTTTGGAAACCGTCGAAAAGTCTCCAAACGGCCAAACAACGCGTTTCGAGCATTTGGCCAAATGGGTCGTACTCCTTCGTCCGTTTACGTTGGACATGAACCAGTGCCTTACGTGGTGACTCGAAGCACTCCAGTGCCTCACCTCGTGCAAGTATGAATACTTGCAAGAGTCATTGTGAGTGCAACTCTCACAAGCACACTTTCTACGTTAGTTTTCAATTTCGCTTTCTCGAGGATTGTCAATTTGCACAAGTATATAGATTTTCTTTCTACTTCATTTAAGTAATCCTGGAATACCGAGGAAAAGATCCTCTCAAAAAGCAGAAACGTTACATCTTTTGATTCGGTGTCTTGTTCCGCTGGCACGCATTGCAATTTCTGGTCCACTCCTCGATGTCCTTGTCCATATTTCTCCAATAGTACTCTCGTTTCAGAACGTTTGTCGTTGAAATGAATCGACTTACCAAATAGGCGATTAACAATTAATACAGATCTTTATATCAGCAAGTAATCTTATGGTATTTCCGTTAACTAGTTAAACGGCAAAGGACAATACACTAGCAGGGAATAATACTCGTAAGTCAAATGCGAGTAAACTAGCATCAATGATGCAAATCAGTAAACTCATACATAAGCAAGGTTAGAAGACAGTGCGTATCAATGGCTTCTCGCCTTGGATTCAGATCTCTCTCAGTAAGCTGTACAAGAGAGTTGGCCTCGTTTCCGAATGCCGAACTCGAGAGCAATGCCTAGCATATGTACATGGAATGAGTTTACTGTTCAACGGTCAGTGCGATGGCACCGCCTACCCGGGAGTTAACCACGTTGGTAGGACCTCGGTTAACCAAATCCACCGCCATCTCCCATCATCCCGAATAGCCATCCATCATAGGGATGTCATCTGGCTATTCATCTAGCATATCGCACTTAGATGTATATCAAGGCAGTTCGCTGCTACCGAGTACGGAAGTCAGCTTGCTGTCAAAGAATGTGTCAGCAAGCTGACTTATATGGACTTTCAGCCTGCTGCTTTCGACTGAGTCAGCAAACTGATAATTATGTAAAGTCCATTAGACTGATTATTAAGTAAAGTTCAGCAGGCTGAACTTAATTAACTATTATATTTAAATGAATATTATATCGACTAATATACTGATTCATTACAGTTGTCTTCTCGCTTCCAAAGTGTCCAGCATATAAGCAATCATGATGCTCCGCAAGTAGTAAGTCTCGTAGCTGTTTGATGTCGGGTACCACCACTCTCTTGGAATCACCATAATACCATATGACGTCTTTCTTCTGCATACTTGAGATGGACTCAGCTGCTCCTCCATCAGCAAACTCTGGGTCCTCCTCATAACCTCTCTTAAGCTTCTCCTTGAAGACCATACTCTTCTTGATGACTGAGACAGCTGCAAGGTTGCTCCTCCTAGATAAAGCGTCTGCAGGGTTGATCTTCCCAATTTAGTACTCAATCTTGTGGTCAAACTGTTGCAGAAATTCCATCCACCTTGCTTGTCTTGGTGTTAACGTTGGCTGCGTCATAAAATTCTCCAAGCTCTTGTGGTCGGTCTTGATGAACACCTTCCTTCCGTCCACATAACATCGCCAAATCCTCAAAGCCTGGATAATACCCACTATCTCCCGCTCGTGTGCTGCATAGTTTTGCTTAGCAGGACTCAACTTCCTGCTCTCATATGCCACAGGTTGCAATCCTTCGCTCTGGTCCTGGAGAAGAATGGCTCCCACTGCAAAGTTTGATGCGTACGTGATGATGGTGAAAGAAAGCTCTGGACCGGCAATTGCGAACACAGGTGCTTGTGTCAGCAACTCCTTGATCTTCTTAAAGGCTTGCTGCTCCTTGTCACCCCACAGCCACTTATCCTGCCTTTTCAACATGTCTGTGAGCGGTGCACACACCTTGGCAAATCCTTCAATGAAGCGTCGATAATTGTTAGATTGGCGCTGCAAACGGAGACTCGCTGGGTCGGATGAATCCCTTCTCCATTAACTCCGTCAGCTGCTTTTACAACTCATCCAACTCCACAAACGAATGTCGATAGGCGAGTCTTACTGGTGGCTTACTCCCTGGTTCCAACTCGATCATGTGCTCCATAGCTCTCTGTGGAGGTAATCCTGCAAGTAGCTCCTCAGGAAATTCGCACTTGAACTCCTCCAACAGCACCTTAATTTGGGCAAGCATCTCAGCAGGCTTCTTCTTCTCTTGAGCAGTTGGGCTGTGCTCCTTCTGAGCAAGGGGATCAAACACCACTACTTGCTCTTTGGACGAAGCGCACTCGCCCAGGCTTTTGAGATTCACACTTGCTCCATTTGATGACCGGGTCAGGGCCACCGAAACAATGTACATCTCGTTCACCTGATTTGCCCTGCATAGCTTTTTAACTTGCAGGCTCGACAAATACAGTTACTTGTGGTTGTATCTACCTCCACCTGTTTCGCTGTCTTCATTCGACCATCACGCCCTTGGACTTTCACTTGTCCCGTGCTCCAGTGTACTTGAGGGTCGGCTTTCCTTAGCCATGGTCGGCCCAATATCACCTGATGGTGACTTATCTCTGCCTGCTCCATTACTTCCTTACTCCGGTGCCCCGCTACTTCCACGTGAATAGCTTTCGAAGGTGAACCACACTTGAGTCTCTGCCCATTCGTCGAAATTGCCTTTTTAGGCTCATAATGCTTCTGCACACGAATTCGCCACTCCTTCACAAGCTTCTTGTGCACAAAATTTGCACTTGCGCCACTGTCAACCATACATTTTGCCTTGTTGCCGTCGACTACTCCTTCCACAATAATAGGCTTGTCAACATCTCGTCTTCTGCTTCTCGGCAGGCTCCTGTAAATAACCTCCTTGTGGATTCCCATCTTCACGCCAGTAGAACCCCATGTAATGAATCAGTGTATTGGTAGATATAATATTCATTTAAATATAATAGTCAATTAAGTTCAGCCTGCAGAACTCTAGTTAATAATCAGTCTGCTGGACTTCATGTTTAATATCAGTTTAATGACTCAGCCGGAAGCAGCAGGCTGAAGTCAACTTAAGTCAGCTTGCTGACACATTCTTTGACAGCCAGCTGACATCCGTACTCGGTAGCAGCGAACTGCCTCGATATGCATCTAAGTGTGGTATGCTAGATGAGTGGCCAGATGACATTCCTATGATAGATGGCGATTTGGGATGATGGGAGATGGCGGTGGATTTGGTTAACCGAGGTCCTACCAACGTGGTTAACTCCCGGGTAGGCGGTGCCATCGCACTGGCCGTTGAACAGTAAATTCATTCCATGTACATATGCTAGGCATTGCTCTCGAGTTCGGCATTCGAAAACAAGGCCAACTCTCTTGTACAGCTTACTGAGAGAGATCTGAATCCAAGGCGAGAAGCCATCGATACGCACTGTCTTCTAATCTTGCTTATGTATGAGTTTACTGATTTGCATTATTGATGCTAGTTTTTTTGCAGTTGACTTATGAGTATTATTTACTGCTAGTGTGTTGTCCTTTGCCGTTTAACCAGTTAACGGAAAATACCATAAAGATTACTTGCTGATATAAAGATCTTTATTAATTGTTAATCGCTTATTTGGTAACTCGACTCATTTCAGTGGTATCGGAGCAGTTATCACAGTCTTCTTTGTATGGTAAGGACCAGGTCTCAAACTAGCAACTCCCGAGACATGGAGAACCAGGATAACGAGAATGTCAAAAACCAGGCGGAAAGCCATGTAGCAGGAACCTGTACCTATTCTGAAGCAGTGGCAGATACTGCAGCCAGGGAGGCTGCAGATGAGGCAGTTGCTATTGCAGCATTCGCTGCACAGCAAGCTGAGGAGGAGAGCGCCAGACTAGAAGCTGAACAATTAGCAAAGGCCGCTGAAGATACAGAAAGGAGGGAAGGACAGCCAGCTGACGAGCGCACTGTTGAAGAACTTATGGCATCAAGGGCCAATGTTCTGAACCCACCTCCTGCTGTACAACTCAATGTACCCCTAGGTCAAATTCGTGACCGGCTGAATGCGGCAGGAATTGCTGCTGCAGGAGCGAGAGGGATTGTTGAGGACACTACTCAGCGAGTAGATGCCAATGCTGCTGCTGCATTTGCTAATCTACCACCCCAGAGTGTAGACTTGGGAGCATTGTTCGTTCGGATGCAGTCGCAAATGGCGACCATGTATCAGTTCCAACAGGAGGATAAAAGAATCATAATGTCTCTACTACGGGACAGAGACCAATTGGGGTCTCAAACCACTAGTGGTGGTGGCCGAGGGCCTAGTAAGCCCAAGCCGAAACCTCCCCAGGACTATGATCCTGAGGGAAAGAGAAAATATTACCTGATCAAGTTTCTCGGATGTTGAGCAGTGGCTGGAGAACTACCCAGAACTGCAAGATTACGAGAAGGTCAGGCACACCGGTGCGCTACTGAAAGGCAGTGCCGCAGACTGGTGGCTATGCTAGAAAGAGGAGAGTAAGGCTCAGCAACTCGATGACCCTACGTGGGTAGAGTTTGTCGAGAAGTTGCATGAAAAGTTTGATGTCATCAACCGGCAGGAGAAAGCTATCTATGCGATGATCTCCCTGACACTGAAGCAGACCACTTCAGTTGCTGAGTTTGCTCAAAAGTTCCAAGAGAACATGATGAAGCAGCCAGATTTGCCAGAACGGTATAGGATAGCATACTTCAGGTATGGCTTGAAATCCCAAGTCTCTGGTCATTTTGCTGAAAAGAAGTATGAGAAACTGGCTGACTTGATCCAGGATGCTGACGCCTGGGATCAGCAGCAGTTCAATCACAAGCGCCAGAGTAA